>QEPC01011654.1:2642740-2661412 GCA_003113815.1 Sphenodon punctatus
AGTCGGTCGGAGTCAGATCGAGTCCGATGCCAGCGTCGCTCCAGCCTCCTGCCTACTTGCTTCATCCCCCACAGCCCCTCAGTAAACCAAGGGGCTCTGCAGTGACAAGACAGAGGCAGAGGGCGTCTTGGAGCCACCCTGTCAATGGCCTCCTCCAGCAAGCTGTTCCAATGCTGGACCAGCTCAACAACAGAGTGACCGTCCAGGTCCAAGGTTAACTCCCTCAGGACCTCTTGGAACCGCTGAGGTTCCATCAGCCTCCAAGGGCGGACCATCCTAACTGGTCCCTTCCCCCTCTGGAGGGGGTGCGCTGAGAGGCTGGCCTGAAGGAGATAATGGTCCGTCCATGACAAGGGCACAGCTTGAACTTCTCCCACAACCGGACCCCCCACCTCAAGGCCAGAACCAAAGATCAGGTTTGCCCCCCCACGTTGGTCAGGCAGGTAACCTCCTGGGACAAATCCATGGTTACCATGGTGGCCATGAATTCTCGCTCCACCCCAACAAGGTTGGCATTGGCGTGAATGTTGAAGTCCCCCAGGACCAAAGTCCTGGAGGAGCCCAACGCCACCTCCGAGGCCAGCTCTGCTAGAGCAATATGCTGCTGGACAGGAAGGGGCCCGGTATACCAGCAGCACCCCTAGCTTGCCCCCAGCTAAATCGAACACCACGTGGAGGGCCTCAATATCTGAAATCTCCTGAACTGGATATCTCCTAACAGGCCAGTCCTCTCTAAAAAATAATCACTACACCTCCTCCCCGGCCCTGGTGCAGGGCTGATGCTGCACAGCATACCCGGCCAGAACAAGATCGGCTAAAGTTGGTCCGGCCACCTCATCCAGCCACGTCTCCGTGCGAGGTCCACATGCGAGGTCCACAGCCCCATCCAAGATTACATCCCAGACAATTGGGGCCTTGTTGACAATGGACCTCGCATTTAGCAACAACAGCCCCCCACGAGTGGACCTTGGACCTGACACCTCCCCCACCCCAGTGGGGGACTGGTACGCTGCACCTCCTGCAGGCACCTAGGTTCCCTAGGGGCGCAATCTGGACTTCAAGTCCTTCACCTGCTGCATGCACTGGATGACATCCCTACTGTACCCCTGCCACTGTATCTCCTGGATGATGGCTTCATAGACCTGTCTGGTCTGATAGCTTCACACCAGGTCGTGTTGGACCCTTTCGGCCCCCCACATTCGTATGAAGTCCCTGATCTCCTGCCTGGACCAGGGCTCACCCTTTTTGGACCCACGTGTGGGGGGCCGACCAGCTTGGCGGCATGGGCCCCAGCCTGTGGATGTCGTAGCCGTGGTGGTGGTCATGTTCTGTTGGGGGTAGTGCAATAGGAGTTACTACGGCTCCTGCTGGCCCCCTCCGCCCACCCATGGGGCCTGCCCCCCTCCCCCCTGGGGTTCCCTTTTGCTCACCTGTTTGTCTGGGAGGACCTCCTCAGCCGTTGTCCCGGTGGTGTGGTGCTCCGTTGTCGGGAGATGTCCTGCGGGGACAGGGAACCGGGTTATGCTGCTGCCCCCTGCCCTGTGTTCCCTGGCCCGGTGGTCAGGGCCTGGGGTGTGGCCCTCTCCTCCTGGGGTGGGTGGGTTCCCTCGCGCTCACCTCACTCTCACCTCGCTCTCGGTGCTGCTCCATGGGCCGTGCCTGTGGGAGGTGCTGGGCTGCGGGTTGTCCATGGGGGGGGGGCGCCGGTGCAACCCCTCTGCCCTGTGCTGGGACACGTTTGCCGTGTTACTACTTTGGTGCTTCCCCCCATCCCCCCACTGCCCCCCCACGTGCCTCCCGGCCTGCCCCCCCTGCCGGTGGTCCGTAACCCCCCCTTGTGCCTTCCACCTGGGGCGCTTCCCCCCCTGAACCACCTTGCCGGGGCTTCTTCCCCCCCCCGTGCTCACCCGGTCCCTTCCCCCGCGTGGGGCGGCGTTGGCTCCCGTAGCCTTCTCATGGGCCTTCCTGGTCGCCATCGTGGGAGCCCGTGCGTGTGTGGGAGCCCTCCTTTACGGGCTCTCAGCCAGGCGTCCGGTGTCCCCCGCCTTATGGGTGTGTCTGCATGGTGGTGTGTGCGTGCCCTATGGCGCCGGCGCTGTGGGGCTCCGCTGGTCTGTTCCGCGTGGGTGTGGGTGTTTTCGCTTTTACATGGACGCTCGGGTGTTGGACACCCGTCTCCACCCATCTCCACCCACGGAGGGTGCCGGCTCCTTCCCGGCTGCTCTGTGGATGTTAGCGGGTGGGTTGGGCACCCAATGGACATTTACATGGACGCTCTGCCACCCATCCGATGGCTGTTTCCGGGTGTTCGTGGGTGGGTGGCGTCTATGTAAAAGTGACCATAAACAACCATGTCAAGGCCAGTGTTTTGGAGCATTTTAACAGAACTTTAAAATAAAAGATGTGAAGGTATTTCACAGCTCGCAACACATTTCGTTATATTGATGTACTGCCAGAATTCCTAAAGACTTATAATCACAGCTTCCACAGAACCATGCATACCAGGCCAGTAGATATGATTAAGTGGCAGTTCTTAGCTTTGATTTATTTTTTGATTGTTGCTTTTTCTCTAAATAATTTGAATGTCAATAAAGATGTAACATCACTGAATAAAACCTGATGCCTTGTATTGTCAGCAACAATTTTGTTTTTGTTCAAGTAATAACCCTAATGTAAAAAAAAAAAAAAAAAAAAGGGAAGTTTTTCAAAGCTTGAGCTTCCTGTTTCATGATTTCTGTTATCTCATTACCTGTCTGTGGCCTCAGTGCTCATAGTTGTAGTGGCATATGAGAGCTTTTCTTCCTTTGAATTTCTTTATTTTCACTTGCAATGTGTTTATTAGTATGCAGCTAAATAAGTCAGTAAATCTCCAGAGCACAGGTCCATGAGGCTCTTGGTCTTAAGACTACTTTTCAAGATGGATTTAGTGCGAATGTAAATCCACTCTGTCGGAAATCTAGGTCCCCTCAAAAATTTAAAATCACTTTAGCTGCTTTGTCAAAACTAGTATTTAGCTTAAACATTCTTATACTGAACTTCCATATTGTTTTTGTTCTCTGTAGTTAGTAACTAGCTATACATTTAGTGCACAATCCACAGTACAGCATAAATAAAGTAGTCCTTGATCAAGGGCTTGGCAAACATTTCATTGCACCCTCGTGCGATGAAGGTGAAGTCACTGGGAGCACTCAGATAGTTAAGAACACACAAGTGTTTTAATGAATTGGGGCCTTCATCATAGCCTGATATTTCTGGAATATTTTGAATATGTAAAATACTATAGGAACTAGGGTTGCCACCTATACAAATATTTAGGGAACACTTATGAAAAACGCATGTTGCAGGCCCTGCATTGGTGCCCTAGGTGCCAATGCAGGCCCTGCAACATGTATTTTTCATAAGTATTTCTTTAAAATGTGCATAGGTGGCAACGCTAATAGGAACCCTAATCACTGTTACTGCAGAATTAGAAGTGAAAAGGAACAGTTAAAAATCCATTTTTTCTCCTGCTATAAGACCATTAGTTTCTCTGCTGGAGGCTTCTAGCACTTCCCCTTAGAGACCTAGTACACCCTATATTCGGCCTATATTCACCCTAGTCTTGCCCAATATTCAGTCTAAATTCTCAATTTTTTCTTTTACCCCAGGGGACACCCTTCTCACCCCCAGGTTTTCTACTGTGTTTGAACCATTCCTGAGCCCTTCTCTTCCTTACTGGTAGACAATAAAACATTTTGGGATGTGGTGACTTCTGTGTATTTCCCTATGGAGACTTCATAGGCATTTCTCACTTCAATAACATCACGTCTCTCTCATCCATATAGGCGAGTCATCGTTACAGCAGTGCCCCAGGAGATGCACTTTAATATTAGACTGCAGTGGGCTGAGTTTTTTTGACTATACTGGTGTCTCAGAGCTTGTTCAGGTATTTATATTGTATACATTTACATAGGCACATATATATCTATCCAGTGTGTGTGTGTCAAATCCATGTTTGACTTACTCATATGAATAGTTCCAAAGGGAATACTAAAGCTAACAAAGTAAGTAGAGATTTGACAATGAAAGTTTCCCCTGTGTATCCCTAATTTCCCTTCCAGAGATAGTGTGTGGTTTCCATGTTGGTCCCAAGTGACAGAGAGGGAGGAAGACAAAGTGGTTTGAATGAGATCTTTTATTGGACCAACTGCTGTTGGTGAGAACACTACATGCCTGAGGAAGCGCCCTGTGTGGCCCCCAAACTTGCTCATTCTCATCAACAGCAGTTGGTCCAATAAAAGATCTCATTCAAACACTTTGTCTCCCTCTCTAATTTCCCTTCCCATCACTTTCCCTCAGTCGCTCCATCTTCCACCCAGCTCTCAGTTTCCTTATTTTTCTCAATTGGCATTTTCAGATATGACGGCTCTTGTCGCCACCACGGACATCTCCAGGCAGTGGTGGGAGCCATCACTCTGACTGGGACTCAGCCTGGCCTCCCAACAAATAGGACGGTGGCAGGGACGGGGAGATGCACGAATGTGCGTCTGCTCAGCCCCGCCCCCAACTGACAGGCGGCCATGACAGCCAATGATGGCCACCATGGCGTCCAGCTCCCCGCACCAATCTGGACTGCTGTAAGTACAGCGGACTATCAGACGTGGTAGCCCACTTTACTCCGGGTCCGATGGCTGGCTCTTGACCGAGGTGGAGCTTAGCCCGGGCTGTGACTTGGGGATTTCCCCAAGTCACAGCCTAGGCTAGCTCCCACCCTGGTCAGGAGCCAGACTGTGCCAACATCTGGTGGCTGCGTTTCAATGTGATGGTGGTACCTAGTTTAACCTCTGCTAAAGTGGATTAAACTAGGCCACCGTCATGTTTGAAAACCCTCTCTCCCTCTTTTCTCCTCCCTGGCAGGATCCTCCCTTCTAACCCTCTCTTACTGTCAATCTGCTTTTGCCTTCTGCTCAAAATCCAGTTTCTTTTCTTTCTCTGAAGCGAGACCCATCACAACCCTGTTTTGAGGGGGCTAGATACTTGCCGAATATGAGGATTACAGGGGCTGTCAACCCCAAATGTTCAAATGTCAAGAAGTGTAGGGAAAGTAGTGTTTGCCATGTTGGTCCCAAATATAGGCATAGAGACAAAGTAGTAAAGTGTAGCTGGTCCAATAAAAGCTATCACTTTACTACTTTGGGTGAAAACAGACATGACACTAACCACCGTTTACCCACCCTTGGTGGTTATTTATGCATGTTTCAGGGCTGCATAGGGCACCAATACAGCCCTGCAACATGCATAAATAACCACCAAGGGTGGTTAAAGGGTGGTTAGCATCATGTCTGTTTTCACCCATTGTCTCAAAAGCCAGGAGTCAGCCTCCTCCCCACAAGTATGAGACTGGTTAAAGTAATATTACCTTAAAGATTATATGAGAATGAGGGGATATCATGGAGGATGACAAGTTCAAAGAAACCTGGATACTGTTTATGATTGTGTGTAACAGTCAGCTTCAAGGGTTAAAATCACACTATGTGCAGCTTCTTTCTCCATTGGATTAATGGAAACATTTACTGGGAATAAGGGTGGCACTGCCACAGGACTTGGCCCTAAATGATGATTAGCATTTCTGCTGCTCCTCAGTTTCCCCTGGTGTTCCTGGGCCTAACAAGCTTTTGATTTGGTTGCAACTTGCCACAGTAAATATTGGATCTTTAGGACAGACTGAAGGTGACCAACTAACAGAAATTTCAAGGAAATAAATAAAGCTACGCAGCATATGAATGAATGGCTTGATTAATCAAAGAATGTTTTAAAGTTGTAATGTCATGCTATTCTGGAAAATACATTAGGCTTTGCAGTGTGTTAATATTATAAAATGGCTCCCTCTGGTGGCAGTTAGCAGTATGCATTGGCTATCTTTACAGTATGTTCTTAGCTAGTATTTTGAGCATCAGAATTTTGGGGACCATTTAATTCTTATTTGATGATTCAAATATTTCATATTTTACTAATTCAGATTTGCATGGATTCTAAAGCCAGGAGTATGGATGTATTACTAGCACATTGCAAAGGCAAGTATCAGACTGCATGCAAATATTTAACAAGCTGGCTTGCGTATCCATGCTGCCTTTTTAATGTTTAATATTTTTGAGCTTTAGGGGACAGGTGGGGTATAAATTTAAATAAATAAATAAATTTATTTCTGCTCACAGCTTCCTTGATAAAGGCAATGCGGTATAGTGGAAATCTAGAATCCGAAAATCCTATCTTCTTCGAATCCGTATCCTCTGCTATTTGTGCCATTGAGTTTAATAAGGTGAGTATGAAAGCACTGATGAGAGAGAGATTTGATTAGGATACAGTATTTACTTGAATTTGTTACTCTGTGGAGGTATCACCCACAGTGTGTCCGCTGGGTAAAAACAAACAAACCCATAAACCGTGGTACAAATTACAGCTGGTATAACCCACCCCCACCCCCATTCTATGATTTTCCTCCTGATTCCCTCCTTCAGCAGTGACTTGTGGCCCTTGGTGGCTTTCTTGCTAAGTTCCGATATCTCTGTGCTCTGCTGCATAATGCACACTGACAGAGAGCAAAGTGAAGGTGCAGTTGCTGCTCACATAATTTTGGCCCTTTTCACACAGACACTCTAACATTGATAAAATGGGTGTTACATTCTATTATTCATGTTGCAGGGCTGCAGGTGTGCTCTATGGGTGCCCCACAACATGTATAATAAAATGTAACACCCATTTTATCAGTGTTAGAGTGTCTGTGTGAAAAGGGCCATTGTAGGCGGGGAACCTGCAGAGTAGAAGGCTTCTCAGTGAGAGTTCTCCTAGGAGAAAACTGAAGAGTCACTCTGGAAGGGTGCCTGGCCCAAGAGAAAGATGCAGTGTGCAGTTAAGAGAAGAAGAGCAGTTTGGCTCAGGAATTGACAGTTCAGGATGAAACCAGTTTATATTTTATTAAAGAAAACCACTTCCCACATTCCTAGTTACAAGAGGTACAACCCTGCTTTGTGCTCCTATTGTAAACTGTGTAAGCCTTTTCATTGTAACTGTTAACCTAAATGTTCCCTGTAAAGAGTGTGCTTTCCCATAGCTTCACTCATGACTGCAGAGATAGCCAAAGTCCAGGGTCGAGCTCCCACCAAGATAGATTAAGCTGTTTTCAATGGCCTTGTTTTTCCCCCTATTACTCATGCACAGTCGCATTCTGCTAATTAAATTAGAAATGCCTCCTTTCTCCCCAGACAAAATTGCTGTCTTTTCATTCATCTAATCAAGGCCCATTGGTGGTAGCATAGTGGATTACAGAATGGGGAGAATATGCTCAGTTAACTGTGTGTGTCCTGCCACTCCCCTCTTGTTACAGTCAACAAAGCAATGGAATTGGAAACCTGAGCCCGAACTCCTTAACTGCAGACTAAAACTGAGGAACTATACTGCCGAAGTCTCTGGCAATGACATGTCCTCTTGCATTGTTCTGCCCAAGCAGGCTTTTAAAGTGCTCTTTAAAAAAACGCTTGTGCTTACAGAGCAGCATTTATCCGAACCTTTAGGATACATTTGGCAAAACTGAGTAAGCTTCATAATACCTTAGCAGAGTGTTTCAATAATATTCCCATTATGGGGAGGGGAAAACTGATGCACTGAGTTGTCAAATGATTTGACAGTGGTAATAGCAGAAGTTAGGGGTGTGCATGTCATTTTTGTTATATCAGTAATGAAAACGAAATTTGTTGTTATCGTTATTGCAATACCAGAACAGTACCCAGAACAGACACAAAGTTGCGCCTTACCACACTTTGCCCCGAACTGTGGTAGAGCTTGCCACTGGTAACTGCTACCACAGTTTGGGGAAAAGCGTGGTGAGGTGAACATCTGGTGGCTGCTGAACAGAAGTGACGGTGATTGTGACCCTGGGGTGCGGTTAAGTGTCGTAAAGTGTGGCTAAGCGTGGTAGCGTCACTTCTGAAAATACCCAAAGATATAGGTAGTATAGTTTATATATATATATTAGACGATATAGAATAGAGAGAGATTAGAGATAGTGGCTATACCTCTGCGTTTTTCTTTTCCCTTCCCCTTTCTGTCTTCCCCTGTCCATATATTATATAGATATAGATATTAGTTGTGTATATATATATCAATTTGATATTTAGATACTAGGCTGTTTTATTATATATATATTAGGATTATAGGACAGGAATATTTTGCATTATACATAGGTTAGGTTTAGCTTACATTCTGTATGTGTATATATATATATAAAATGAGATATTGCGTGTATGCCAATACCAAAAACAAAATCTTCATTTGAAATCAGTACTGATACCAATAATGACAACGATAACAAAAAACATTTTGTTATTAACAAAAACAAAAATGACACATTTTAATAACAAAAATGATAACAACAAATGAAAAATGACATGGGGCCCTGGTGCACACCCCTACCAGGAGTCATTATCTTGGGAGTAGAACCCGATAATCTTGTGCCACCAAGCAGTTGTAGAGGGCTTGGGAAAGGGCCTCTGAAAAAGCAGAGTCCCTGAGTTGAGGCTGGAATTAGTTTTTGCTTGTTTTTCTCTCCCTTTGCCCAGTTGCTTACTCTCCAATTCTGCTCTTATCTTTATCTTCATTTTATCCGTCCTTTGTCAAATCCCCAGACCTAAGGGCTACCTTCTCCGGTCTCCCACTGAGACTCCACCTCAGAACCAGCCACATGGTGGACATTAAAACTACCAGCACTTGGCAAATATTGCATAGAAATTACAACTAGTCTATGCAAGAACAAAACTGGAGTAGATATTGATAACAGTTGTCAAATGTGTGGTTTTTTTAATGGCAACTGTGTGCATTGCAGTGATTTCACACCTTACATGCTTTGGCTGAGACAGTAGAGAAAACAAGAATCCTGCACTAGCAAGGACATGGCCAAGCTGACCCGATCACTGCTTTTCTTCTAGAACTTGATCATTCTGAGATACCCAGACTCTTATGCACCTCTGACTTCTGGTGGTTGCTTCATGCTGTGCACATTTTATGTATGATGGCAGGAGTGTTTTATTTATCCTGGTCATGATCTTTGTATTTTTATTTTTATTTTATTTTTGCTTTAGCATTCTTTCTGGTACTGGCGTATGTTTTTAAATGAAGTACTTGTGTCAGTTCTGTCATATGTGCTAATATAATCACACTGCCATTGATAATGTAGTAATGGTATGGCAATAAGGTGAAGTCTTCTGTTTCTTCAATTTTAGAATCTCAGCAAACTTGGTTAACACAGTGAAGTCTGATACAGGTGTGCATTTGGATCTGCGAGTGTACAGGAGCCAACTACGCCATAGCATTTCCTTCATCTTTTTTTCATTGGATTCGAGCAGAAATATTTTGTATGCCAAACTTATTTAATAGACTCAGTAGCAACAATGTGTTCATAAAGTTTCTTCTCTTGGTAGCCATCATGGACAGTGAATTGTTCTTTGGTGAATACATATAGTATTTTTGTCTGCATTTTGATGCCAAGCATTAGAAAGCAACATGGGATATTGACCTTTTATAACAATATTATTTTAGCTCTATTCTATTGGAACTTAATTTGTAATGTGCAAGTATAGTTTTGGTGCTTGGGAGAATCTGACAATATTGAGACCTTGAAAGTGATTCTTGGTATCCAGTACAAGATTAGAAGCTTGCTATACACAAAGGCAAACTTTAGTTTTAGATCTGATTGTTACCCTTTCTTTCTCAGTGACAGGATTTCTAGAGAAATCATATACATAAACCCAAATGACTAACCTTGTCTTGCATATCGTCTACACAGTCACTGGATGCCTTATCATGGCTACTGTGGCAAGTGGAAGGTTTAAGATGTGCAACAAATGACTGTGTGACATGCTCGCTTAGTGGATGTGATCCTGTTTCTGTACAGTTGCTGGCCACAGTAAGGATAACAACTGACAATAACAATTCTCAATGGACAGAGGAATTCCTTAGATCAAGTGGAAGAAGGTTTTGTCTTTGTAACACAGTCCCAAGTCTTGATGACTGTGGAATCTCTGTCTATGAGACCATGGTTCTGCCACCTTTTAAGGCCTAAGAATATTTTGGGCCACATCCTCCGCCTGTTTAAACTAATTGACTTCTATGTAACTATTGCAGTTTATACCAGCTGGGAGTCTTTCCAATGATAGAAGGGGGGAGGTTGGTTTTTTAATGTAGATTAAAAGCACATTTCCATGTGAATAGCCCATGTTTTACTGTGCAAATGGTCAATGACAACACATCAGATAAAAGTGTGTGTCAAAACTGCACATGCAAATGAGACTTTTGCATGTAAAAGTACATCTATGTACATTTTAGAGCAGAAGCTGGAAAGTTTGTCTTTTTACACTGAGTCAGATTTTCCAATATGCTCCAGATAATCTGCATTGCTCTAAAGTGGAACAAGCAGTCATAGATTTGTAAATCCAGGTTGTCTTTAAAATTGAAATTTGTTATTGGTATTTGGCTAAAAAAATGAATTAATTAGCAGAGAGCCCCAAACCTCCATGTTTTCTGGTTCCTATATGTGCACCTGCATGTGTTTTTATTTTTTTTTATTTTTTTAAGTTCATTAGCTCTCCAGGACACTTGAAAATATGCCCAAGTGACTTTTTGGGCTATAATTTAAGCAATGAGAGAGAGAGAGAGAGAGAAGGCACGAACCGGGTAGGGATGTTCGAACACCGGGGGGTTCGGTGTTCGGCCCATTTGGGATTTGGATGAACCCGAAACCGTTCGGTTTGACCTGTTCAGCCCGAACGGGTTTGGGGGGGCCAAACCCCGTTCGGGTGGGGGGCCCCCGGTTTTCCCTCCAGGCTGTGCGGGTGGAAGGGGCACCAGGGAGTACCTCCCCCACACCCTACCCAGCCTTAAAACAATTTTTTAACCCCCCCACCCCAGGGATCACCCTACCTGGTGGTGCCAGGGGTCCGGCTCTGGGTCTGGCGGCGGAGGCTGCTACTAAGCCTTTTGGGTCAAACCAGAAGGCCTAGTAGCAGCTTGAAGTGCTCCGGAGCGCTGCCGCCGCCGGACCCACTGTCGCTGCTGCTGCCAGACCCAGGACCAGAGCCCCGGCACCACCAGGTAGGTCGGGCTCCGGCAACGGCGGCAGGTCCGGTGGAGGCAGCACTCCAGAGCGCTTCAGGCCGCTACTAGGCCTTCCGGTTTGACCAGGAAGGCCTAGTAGCGACCTGAAGTGCTCCAGAGCGCCGCCGCCTCTGGACCCACTGCGAGACCCACCACCGCTGGACCCGCCGCTGGAGCTCTGGCACCACCAGGTAGGGTGATCCCTGGGGTGGGGTGGGGTTAAAAAAAATTACGAGGTTGGGCAGGGTGGAGGGGGAAGTGCTCCACAGTGCCCCTTCCACCCATGCAGTCTGAAGGGGGGAGGGAAAACCAGGTTCCTTCCCCCCCCCCCCATGCTCCTGCCCGATCTGGTTTGGAACTGGTTCAGGCGGGGGGCGGTTCGGATTCAGGGTGTTCGCAAATGGTCCGAACACTCCAAGTTTGGTCCAAACCCGAACCCCCGAACCGTGTTTGCACATCTCTAGAACCAGGGACTTGCTTATCTCCTTTTGCTACATGTCTCAGCAGATGGAATTCTTTCCTCACTGGGTGCTTTTAGACAGACATGGAGGCAGCCTGCTCACAGAGCTGTTCCAGGGGTGCACCCCTGAGTCCACCTGCTTGCAGCCCCACCTGGCTTGGCTTCAGACCCATGCTCTAGGCTGGCACCCATACCTCTATGTCATTGCCCAAGGCAACAGCCAGCTGAAAGTCAAGCTGCAGCATGGGTCCACCCAGCAGATGGATAGCTGCTCCATTTTGCTCCGGTGCTCCAGGTTTGGCCAGCCTGCTCTGCTGGTGGTGCTCTGTGACGTTCTGGAGCACCACTAGCTGGGTTGTCCCGGAGCAGGCGCAGCTTGTGATGGACGGGCCAGCCTGGGGATGGAGCAGGCGGGCATGGACACAACCGGGACTGCCAATGGTCTAAAAGCACCCATTGACCTAAGTGGGGAAAGACTGAGTGGGAAGGAGTAGCACAGAGAGAAGAAATGTCAAGCTGCTCTCTTTGCAGATGTTGGGAATGGGCAGGCAAACCAGTCTCCTGCAACAGTGAATGTGACCAGAGTTCTCTTGCCCCAACCAGCCGCCTCTGGTACTTTCTGCATATCTGGCAGTTTAATTAAATTTTTGTGTGTTTGGGTAGCAAGGGAAGGGACAGTTGCCACAAGCTGTTCCTTGAGCTGATGTTTCCTTGTCTTTATTTGAACACGTTGGTTTTTTCCAGCCTCTTCTTCCTTCTGCTTCTGCAACTGTAGGGGATACAGGTATTCAGTTTTGCACTTCACTGGCTCTAAGGGACTCCTGCAGCTGTGACCTATACTCTCTACAGTTTCTTATTATTCATTTCTAACTAGCTTATAAAGGGTTAATACATGATTAATAGATGTTTTATAAGCAAGTTGCAAACATGAACACTGTTATAGATAACTATCTAGTGCATAAAAATGTTTGAGATGGTTATGAGGAGAGATGCAGTGAATCTTCAGGAGAACCAAATATTTAGCTACTTTGAGTTAATTTGCAAATAGGTACTTGCCCACATTTGTAGAGATGCCAACTGAACAAATTGTGGAGTCACTGGTTGTACATTATGTCAATTTGGTTGTACACTATGTCATCACTGGTTATACAGTGTGCCATTTTGGAGGTTGAGTGATATCCTTAAAAGTCCTGGCTTTGCTGTGGTAAATATCTATGAGCATCAGATTCCCAGGCTACAAAGTACTCAACATGAAATTAGCTTGAAACAGTCCTTGGTTGGTATTTGAATATTCACCAACTACATTTGTTGCAAACTTTCCAAGGTTATTCAATTCTTTTAGCCCTAGTTATAAATCATAGTTAAATGCAAGCTGCTGCACTCTATAACATACTATTGAAATTGATTAAACATTTATTAAAACAATCCTGTATTAACTCTTTATACCTTTAATGTAGAGTGTGCACACTTTCTGTTTCCAGTAGCTATACTATCTGCTCCTCTTTCCTAGTGCTACTAGTGCTAACATGAAGGAATCTCAGGCTGGACTCTCCTTCAGATTTCATAGCACCTCAGGTGAGTGGAGACTCCCCTACAGAAACCTCACCATGGCATTATTTTCAAGCACATCTGTTAGGCTGAAACTTTGACAGTCGGTTGCTATTTTACAAAGCGATAGAGGAGAAAAAGTAAAGGCAACTTCTCTTTAGTCATGACCTGTGTATCGAGACACTCCTCTGGCATCTGGTGCAGTCTGTCCGCAAACAATAGCACCCACACATTGCTGACATATTTACAGATGTGCCAACAACTGTGGAAGAACCTGTGGGCAGAGGAGAGTAGCATTTATGAGCACGCTGTATTTATGAACTGAAGAATCAAACATTTCATTTAGACAATCTTCTGATTACCCAAAGAATTTAAATGATGCCCTAAACTTGTCCCCAGCACATGGAGGGCACTGGGGCTGAGATGCCTGCCAAGCTGACACCCTTCATTAAAGATGCCAGATAGCTCCCCAAGGATAGCTAGCTCAGGCGGGTTCCGCATGACTGGGACATAAGCACTTCTATGTTCAGCACAAGACTGCCAACAGCTTTCTTCAGCATTACCCAGCTGACTAAGCAAGGAGCAGTGGGTGGAATTAGCCCCATGCACAAGACCAGAACAAGGCATAGGCACCATTTACATTCTTTTAAAGTTAATTTTATGTGAATTTTATGCTACAGGACTTGGAGATGTTAGTTAAAATGCCTTAGTCCTATTTAGCCCTGAACACCAGACAGTCACCTTTACACATGGGTGTAAAATCGGAAAGGATGGATGGGACACTCCCCAGTGAGTTTGAGGGCCCCATGGGACAGTATCTTCTTAATTTCAACAGCACCACTCCTGCTAAGATGTACAGCTTGCCTAGTCCCGTGCTGCACTATGTGGGTGAGAGAGGAGGGGAGATAAATTTGGTGTGCTGTTTGAGGAGATCTGCTCCTCTGGATATAAAAGCTTCAATATAGATCTAATAGTATAGCTTTACACACCCAACCATTAAAGCAATGGGCCTAAGCTAATGAGTTTAATGCCCAGAAACCAGTAGTTCAGTATTTGGATAGTTGGTGTGTTTGGCACTTTATAAGAAGGCACTGAGTTTTATTTGTTTTCAAGAGATGGTCAGTATTCTATTTTCAGAGCTGTTATACTTGTTTGACATTTTGCTATCTCCTTAAAAATGCCTCCCGAACTTTTGACTGCCCCTCATATGAGTTATGATTTTTATCCATCATGTTAGGATGTGTCCATCCCCACCTATTTGAAAATCAAGTATGACTGTAGGCTTCTTTAAAGCATTCTAGACATTCCAATACAACAAGGAAAGGTTAAGATATAATAAAGCAGACTCTAAACTTGCTAAGACATGAACATGGTGACAATTATCAATTAAGCATAAAATATGTAGTAAGGGAAGTCTGTTAAGATTATGTTTATGCAAATTAAAATGTGCCTAATTTTCATCATATGTCTTTCGTTTTAAAGGTTATTTGCTCTGATAACCTGATTCAAGTGTTGCAAGGCTGGCTTTAGCTGCTTTGTCATAATTTATTTGACAGATCTGTATGGTACAAATGTATAATGTAATGAGAAAAGGTATGTTCCTTGTTTAATGAAAACATTAATGTGTCAATAGCGTGTATGGATATTGTCTGACATTTACTGGTTAGCAAAATAAATGAATGAGTTGATGAACATACATTATGTCTTAAAAATAATCCACTCCTATAATAGGAAGGACATTTCCCTCTGTCTACGAAAGTGCTTTCTCATGAATAAATGAATAAGTGCAGTTCCAGACTTGGATGAGAAATGGTGCTTTCATCATTAAGATGGAGTTTTAGTAAAGATGACATAATCTTCCATATGTTTTACAATGCATTTAATTTGGTTTGGTTTTTTTGTTTATAATTCTTTGTATTAGCACATGTAACAATAAATGTATATGGAAATAAATTGTGGAAGATGAGCTAACTTACAAATTGAAGGCAAAAGTGTCTTTATTATTTTAATACTTAACAGTTTTTACACTCTGTACAAAGCAGTCTACAATGATGCTGGGTGCCTTCTTTCAACCTCAGAATGTATTAAATCTTATTAATGACAGAGGGAAGTTGTGTCAAACTAAGAGGCCCTGCTCCAGGGGGCTGAAAGGGAGCATCTTATTATAGGTATAGTTACCTGCGAATCCCTGAAGAATTCCCCTACTTTTAAAAATGTTGCTATGGGTGGTTGTTGCATTTGTCCAGAGGACAACAAAGGGATTACACACATGTAAGGTGTTGCACGGCAAAGTGCTGCGCTAGACTTTAGTGAGTGCCAAATCCTTATTTACTGTAAAAGGCATCATTGCCCATTGCCCACTCTCACTTGCTTATGCAGTGTCACCCCTCGGAACCCAGCACAGCTGGCTGTGTGGATTGGTTAGCACTTAAGTATGGTCTGGCCCACTCATACCTTTGCCCAAGCACAGGAGGACTTTGGGTTATTTTTAACCATTAAAGTATTATGGTGAAAGCAGTCACAGGTGGCTGCATCTACTGAGCTGAAGAAGTGGTGATAGCATCAATAAAGTGCTGCCACAAGGGAGCATATTTGAGGCTCCTTGGGCTAGTAGTTGATAATCCACTTGCATTTCAGGCAGTGAATCTCTACAGTACTCAGAAGATGGGGCTGTCTTACAGTTTGGAAAGGTGAGACTATTAACACTCTATATGCTATAAGATGAACCTTTGACATCCATCCAAATGCTTCAGTGGTGGTATCTCCCCAAATACAACTCTGTTAAGCAGTCCTCTTTTTGTACAGTTAAGCATTAATGATTGATAAAGGGTGTTTTTGACTGGTAATTTTTTAAACATGTTTCTTCATTAAAAAAAAAAAAAGAGAGAGAGAGGGTTCCAGAAAACAGATTTAAAAGCTCCCTTCAGCAGGGATTGGCCCTAGTAGTTATAAAAAACAGGAATCCGTGTTCCAAATCTTTTTTGAGAGTTCCCCTACAGTACTTGTGAATGACAAGAGAGCTGTAGTGAAACTGGATCAGTTGTGTTTAGCAAGTAGTGAGTAAATGACCAATCCATACATAGTTTATTATTGTGAAAGGTATTCTTTACATCAGTGGGTAAAAACAGACATGATTTGGGCCCACTTTGGCCTGGGACCCAACGGCATGTGTATATAGGCTCTGCCAGATGTTGGCCTGGGAATTTCCCTGGTTGGTGTTGGTGGCTAGCCTAGGCTGTGACCTCCAGACAACCTCTGAGGTCACAGCCCGGGCTGTAGCCCACATGACCGGGCCAGAGCGGGTGAGTACATCTGTGTGGCTGTGGCTGTGGCCTATTAGCCCGGCCCAGGGAATGCCATGGTTGGTAGCCATGGCTGTACCTCATTGGCCGCCATCACTGTCCATCCTGGAAGGGGGTAGGGTGCTGGAAGTACAGTGTGGGCAGGAATGGCCTCCCGCATGCTTGTTGTGCTCCCGGCCATACCCGGGCAGAGTGACTATCGAGATGGCTCCCCCACCCTCTGGTCACGGTCATATCAGGTCAGTGCCCCGACCTGACCCGGGCCGTGTTGCCTGGTATTTTCCAGCCTGGGGCAGCCTGGGGAATGGTCCAGGTGGCTGCATGTCTGTTTTTACACAGTATTAGCAAAGCACTGACCTGTTAACATATTTTAATGTTACATTCCCCATCTAGAGAAGTTTAATGATCACCTTACTGGCAACTAGGAGGTAACGTAAGACTCGTTTATTGGGTCAGGGATATTTGACCATTTGTAAGACTTATTTGATGGACCGGGATAGAGCTTGGGGATTTATTTTAACTAGACTTTGTTTTTGTATAGCAGAGAGAGAGAGAGACTGATGTGGTAAGTAACGAAACAGCGATACACTCAAGGAAGCTCCAGATCCTAGTATAATGCTGCCAGTCATAAAAAATATAGAGGAATTATAAAGAGAAAATGACTGTAAACCGAGATTTATTGATTAGCTGAACGTTTCGGCTTCTGCCCTCATCAGCAGCTCAGCTGTGCTCACAATACACTTTATTCCAAAAATCAACTGACAGTTCTTAGAACTTTGAGGGTGGAGAGAGTTCTAAGGTGAGCCAAGGAATGCAGTAGCACATACAAGAAAAGATAGGGGTTCATGTGTTATCTTCTAAGTTAAGGCTGTTGGGCGCGAGGGTGTCAAGTCTGTAGATCTAGAAGTTTTCCCTGGTGTCCAGTAGTTTGGGGTTGGAAGGTTTTTCTATAGGGAAGATTTCTAGGTCAGTGAGTGTGTGATCTTCTGAATTAAAATATCTAGCAACAGACTGTTCCACTTTCTTAGTGACAATGGCTGACTTGTGATTTCTGAACCGGGTATGGAGGTTTGTGGTGTTTTTCCCCACATATTGCATGCAACATTAATTATGTATACATTGTATCACATAAATTATATTGCTCGATGTGCAGGTGATGTCTTGCTTGATTTTATAGGTCCTGCTTGTAGTGCTGCTTTTGAAAGTGGTAGTTTCTTTGAGATGGGTGCACGTGACGCAACGTTTGGATTCACAGCGATGTGATCCAGGGTTGTTGACCGGTGATTTTAATTCAGATCTCACAAGTAATTTACGTAGATTAGGAGGCTGGTGAAAAGCCACAAAGGGAGGAAGGTTGATGGCTTTTTCAAGATGTGGTGAATTGACTACTAGGGGGTAGCACTTTCTTTAATCGCTAGGTGATACTTCAGAGATGTAGGATGAAAATCCACCACTAACGGGAGGCGGCGTTCTTTGTGAGTTTTAGTCACCACCGTGTAGAGGAGAGATTCTCTTGTTTGTGTAGATGCCTGGTGGATGTTGAAATCTATGACATGGGAGGGATAGCTTCTGGTAAGAAGATGTTCCTTGAATTCTTTGATGCATTAGAGGTAATTGACGTTGTTACAGATGTGTCTAATATGTAGAGCTAAGCTATAAATGATGTTCTTCTTAATGTGTTTTGGATTACAAGAACTCCAGTTTAAATATAGGTGAAAATCAGTGAGTTTACTGTAAAGATCAGTGTTAATCTTGTTTTGCTCAATGTTGAGAAGGACATCTAAAAAGGGAATGTAGGAGTTCTCCATGGTGCAGTTGCATGGGATAGAGTTTAGGTAACATTTAAATTGTTCAAAACTGTCCTTACGATTTGTCCAGATTATAAAGATGTTGTCAATGTATCTGTACCACACTAGGGGTCTGTGAGTAAAATCTTCAAGGATAGTTTGTTCAAGGTTGCCCATAAATAAATTGGCATAGGATGGAGCCTTGCAGGTGCCTGTAGCTGTACCCTGTAGGGGCGGGACACCGGACCCATTACCGGGTACCGGATTTACCGGTTACCGGTTTCACAAAAACCGGTTTCCCGGATTAAATCCGGTATACCGGTGCCGGATTTATTGCGTTGGTTTCAATGAGGCGCTGTGTCCCCATTGAAACCAATGCAATTAATTAAAATAAATTCCCTCCCCCTCCCAGGCTGCGCGGGTGGAAGGGGGGACACCCCCCACCCACCCT
>QEPC01011654.1:2662058-2692120 GCA_003113815.1 Sphenodon punctatus
ACACTGAAATCCGGTACCGGGGGCCGGATTACCGGGCCGAATCCGATAATGCCGGTACGCCCGATACCGGCATTATCGGATACCGGTAGATCCGGAATTCCCATCCCTAGTACCCTGTATTTGTAAGTAATGTTTATTATTGAAAGTGAAGTTGTTGCAGGTCAGGACAAGTGTGGCTAATGATATGAGAACTTCCATGGGGGGTTCTTTTGAAGTTCTGTTATCCAAGAAATTCTTGAGAGCCTGAATGTCATCTTTATGTGGGATATTAGTGTAGAGAGAAGTGACATCGAATGTGGCTAGTATGGTATCTTCGTCGAATAGGTGATGGTTATTCAAAGATTCTATTTTGAGTAAGAAATCATTGATGTCTTCAATGTAGGATGGGAGCTTTTTTACTAGATGTTGTAAGTGTAAGTCAATATATAAAGAGATCCTTTCAGTAGCTGTGTTGTTTCCTGAGACAATGGGTCTCCCTGGGTAATTAGTTTTATGAATTTTAGGCAGCATATAAAACCATCCTGAGGTGGGATTAGAGTTGATAAGCAGATCAGCTGTATCATAACTGAGTAATTTCTGCTGTGTAAAGTCTGCTGTATGGTGTTGGAAATGTGGTTATTATCAAATCAAATTTTATTGTTGTAATGGCGTAACATGAAGTTTTTGCCATGGTCAAAGCAATACAATAAAACATACATCTATCACAACATACCCATTTGTATAACATTATTATTTCATAACAAATTATTCCACACAGCTTCCGCGTAAATAACATTATATTTTTTGAATAATCAATTTTATTTCCCCGATAAACACCCCTCATCATCCACAGAATCATTGTTATTTTTTAATCAATTTTCTAATATCTGACCCCCCACCTCACCCGCAGACTTGAATTGGCCAGTCCTTTCCCTAGCTTCAAACATTTGGGATAACATACATCCTACTTCTCTCACTTTTTCCTCTCCCCTAGTATACAAAAGGAACTGGAGCTGGAATTTACTCAGCCAAAACCTTTTCTCTCCCAAGATTTTATTCATTCATTCAGCCCTCACCATATCCGTGTACCGGCACTCCAGTATTATATGATACATATCATCAATTTGCTCCAGCCCACACGGGCACTTGCGCTCTTCCCAGGAGGTCTGACTATATCGACCTTTGAGAACCTTGGAAGGTATTAACTGAAACCGACAGAGCATGTATATTCTTCGGGTTTTAAAGTTTTGGAGTGCAGTTAAATATTTTTCTCTTACCAAATGTGGTTATTAAGATCTGCTGTGATGTCTTGGTTGAGGAGTTTGTAAGTTTTGTCATCCTTAAGTTGTCTCAGGCCCTCAGAGATGTAATCTTCTGTACTGCACCACCTTTGTCAGCAGGTTTAATGACAATATCTCTTCTTTTCTGAAGATTTGTAAGGGCGGTTCTTTCATCCCTACTCAAGTTGTCAAAAGTGGGTGGAGGTCTCTGGTTGTGTATAATTCTGTTCACTGACAGCAAAAACGTTTCTAAGAGTGGATTTCTGTTTCTAGTGGGTGTCCAGGTTTTGGGTGGGAGAAATTGGTGGAGGGGGTGTTTAGTGTAATCCTGTGTGTGTGTGCTTCAGTATCATCGTAAAAATACTCTGGATTTATTGGGCGGTGTTATTTGATACCTGTAGTTATTTTATATTGTTACCCTGAGGGAAGGATAGGATACAAATCGAAAATAAATAAATAAACTAAACAGATGCAACTTTCTCATTCTTAAAATAAACAAATTTGTGGTCAGTCTATCATTTTGCCTAAATCACTGATTGATATAAAGAAAGAAAAAGACCTGCCTGTTGTTTGCATGCAAAAATCCTTTATTAAATGCTCCCTTATATGATAAAACCTTTGAAAGAAAAAGACTTTGAAACCAAATGTAAGGAGATTAATGTTGAAAAATATAAACCACATTATTTTCTTGGCTTTTTGAAGTTTCCCAGATTTTTAATAGGATTTGGAACGTCTCATTTATGGCCTTTTTTACACGGACGCTACTGGCCCGGTGGGTGGAGATGGGTGGGCGATCATACCCGGCGAACACCCAGTGGCGCCGAGCCAGGTGACGTTTACACAGACGGCGCCACAGGGGGTTGTGGCATGGAAGGGGAGGGGCCGGCACACACCCAGCGGCCAAACACCCACCCTGGGAAACACCGAGCAAACACCCATGACGGTTACACAGACACAGGGGACACTGAACGGTGGGGAAGCCCCGCCCAGCGCAGCGATGGCACAACATGGCCGACCAAGGGCAAATGAAGCTGCAGCATGCAGCCCCGCCCCAAAACTGCCAGACCCTGTGCGGGCGGGGTAGGAGGGAGCTGGGATGACATGAAGCACACAGTAGCAGACCCCAGCCAGCCCCGTGACAGGGCCAGACAGCCGGGCACCACGCCCCCCACAACGAGAAACCGCTCACACACAACCATGATCACAACCACGCAGGGAAGGGCTGCAAGGCCAAGGAGGCTGGGGACCCCCAGCGGGGGGACAGGCACACGGGTGGGAGGCAGAGGCTCGATGCGGCTGGGGACCCCAGCACACACACAATCCCGAGGCCCCTAGACAAGGAGCCAGGAACCGGACACGTAGGCATGCCAGCAGGACCAGAAGCCCACAGCGCAGCTGGACTGGCAGGGAATGGTATGGGGGGGAGGGGAGACACAGATCACACCATCCGGCAGCAAATTCACTGCAGGCATCCCCACACGAACAAGGGATCTGTGTGGCTGACGGGGGCTCATCGCAAATGCAGAGAGGGGTCAGGACAACAGCCATGGGGATGGACCCCCGGCCCAAGGGACCAGGGGGAAAGGCGTGGAATGAGACCGGGCCGGTGGGGGACAGAAGGGAACCGCGACAGGTGGCCAAGGCCATAAACACTCCAGGCCAGAGAAACCAGGGGGACACCCAAAGGATACGGCAGAGCAGCTGCACATATGCTGGGAGAGGTGGGGGCACGGGATAACCACTCCCTGCCAGGGAACAGTGCCACAACCACCATGAGGTGCCCACACAAGAGACCAGGCCACATGGAGGAACATGACACAACCAGAGAAAGGGGAAAAGCAACTTTATTACAAGGGGGAAGGGCGTGGAATCCGGGAAAGGTCCAAGGGAGATGGGGAGGCAGCATGGAAAGCGGGTCCATGGGGCGGGGCCCTGGGCTCAATAGGGACACTGGCCCCGTACCCGGCTCCAACGATCTGCCTGGGCGTGGTCCAGGTGGTGCATCCGCTTCAGGAGGTGTAGCAGTAGCTGCACAACCTCCTTCTCCCTGGTCTGCTCTGCAATCATTGCCTGCACTAAGGGATAGAGAGAAGGGGCTGACAGGACAGTGGGCCCCAACAACGTGGAACCCCGAACAGACACCCAGGGAGAAGGCCCCGCACACAGGCAGCACACTCACTGTTCTCATCATACAGGCGGGCCCCAGCATGGAGATCTGAGGCCGCATGCTACAGCTGCCCGGCCATCTGTTCCAGGCAAAGACTGTCCAGGAAGACAACCAGAGTAGCGAGAAGGGAGAGGGAGAAGGGGAGAGGGTACACGGAAAGGGTGTGGGTCTGCAGGGGTCAGTAACCACACAGCAAGCACAACCCATGCAGTGGCCAGGGACACCCAAGCCAGCACCCCATCTGCTCACATCAAGGGGGGAACACAGGTGGCCAGCAACAGGCCTGTTAACTGCCAACGCAGACAGCTGCCCGCCTCTCCTGCCATCAATCATTCGCCTAGAGTGCAAATGGTGGGAACCAACAGGAGGTGCCAGGAGCGGTGGAAGGCGGGGAAGCCAAGGCGGGGTGGCCAACCAATGGGTACACCACACCCCCACAGGGAGAATCAGAGGCTAGGCCAGAGGAGAGGTGCCCACACATGGAAGGACACCAGGCAGCCACCAGTAAATGAAGGACGGCTCACAACGGGACGCAGTGGACCCACATCACCTACCGGGGCCAGCACACACCACTGCATGCCACCTGACAGCCCCAATCATCCCAATCAGGAACGGCAGTGACCCCCCATCACAGTAACCAACACACAAGGACAGGGCTGCAGTCAGGGGAGGGGCGACTGGCATTGCACATGGACATGAATGCACCCAAAGCAGTATGGGCAAAGGCACAGACTTTATTCCTGATGGGATGAAAGGGGGGGAAAGGCCAAACAGGCCGGCGACGGGGTGATCAGGGGCTTGTGTCTGTTCCCCACAAACAGCACACAGGTGCGCCGTTGCAGTCACTCTAAGAGGGAAGGAAGCGCTCAGTAATGTTACAGGGCGATAGGGTCTGGAGTGAAGAGAAGCAGAGATGGGGTCTGGCTGACAGGTCAGCCTACCTCCGGGTTACACAGTACCGTGGGCCGGAGCAGGGGGCAAAAGGTTGAGGCAGCCCACAGCACAGACATGACAATGGCAATGCGATGGAGCAATGGCATATGCCCTGCTCATGGAGAGGCCGGAGGATGCCCCTGGAACCACTGCCCTGGGACAAGTCCCTCCCAAGCAAAGAGGCTCCTGCAGAATCCCCAGGAATGCATATGTGCATCCACCATGAAACGGGGCAGGAGATGGTTCCCCGTGGCAGCAGCAGCAGCCTTCACAGCCCGTAGGTTCATCACTGATCGGAGGGTGCCAAGTTCACGTGTTGTAGGGGTCCCGGTCATCAGGGGTCCTCCAACATCGGCGGGTAGCAGACCCAGCTCCCCAAGAAGCACCTAGCAGTCCGATCGCAGATGGGAGATGCCACGGGCACACAGTAGGATGCTGGTGTAGTTGATAGCAACATGGGGACCCCTGGCCTGGAGGGCCAGTCCAGACTCCAGATGTGCAGCCATCAGGTGAACAGCTGTGATCTCCGGTGTGGTCTAGGGCACTGCAACAGTGGCTGGTTGGTCCAACAGAGGTTGTTGAAGGAGGGTAAAGCTGAGCTCCCTGGCACACCTCCGGCAAGCCAGACCCCCCAATGGATGGCCCATCACCCACATGTACCGTGACAGGAGATCCAAGTCATCTGCCACTGACAGGGGGTCGCTCATCAGCAGCTGGACATCGCGGCTCTACATGGAGCATGCAGCTGACAGTTTTTTTTTGTTTTAATCTTTCACCAAGTGCTTGATCTCCTGAGGACAGCGGAAGTAAAACTGATCCAGCCCCAGGTCCCAGTTTTGGCCCCAACCACCCACTTTTCTCAGGGCTTCCACTAGTTGGGCCCCAAACTCAGTCATAGATTGCCCTGTTTGAGTAAGCAGGGTGCGAAACCGCTTCCTGAAATGATCTGAGTCCAGCCTATAGTGCTTGAGCACAGCCTCTTTAAACACAGAATAACCATTAGCAGACTCAGTGGGTAAGTTAGCAAGGATTGCTGACATAGTCCCAGTTATCAACCCAGCCACAAAACGCATATACTCATCCTCCCCCACGTTCCATCTGCAAGCCTGCTTCTCGAAAACACTCAGGAACACCTCGGGGTTTTCTCCCTCTTTGAAAGGGGTGAAGTCTTTTGGTGTCCGCTTGTTGGGCGCAGCCAACTTTTGCTGGAGCATCCCAGCCTCGTGCTCCCACTGCTCCTACTCGTGGTGTCATTGAGCTTCCTGTGCGGTTAGTTTGGCTTCCCTCTGCTCCCCTCCTCATGCTGGCACTGAGCTTCTCGCTGCTCCCTCTCATGCTGCCGTTGGGCTGCCTTGTCTTTGATCAGCCTCTCCTGGGCTGCAAGCTCCTTCTCTCTAAGGCTGATCTGCTCCCATATCAGGTCCAGCTGTTCAGGGGTCCCTCCAGGAGTCCCAAAGAGAACGGTTGCTCCACCTCCTGCCTCTAGATCATCATTCTGATCCACCCCAGACATTTCAAAGTCCTTTATTTTCTGCCATAGCTGCTCATTAGTCAGTTCTGCTTTTGGGAGATTCCTCCTCTGGGCCTCTCGTATGAGTTTTATTTATTTATTTATTTATTTATTTATTTAATATATTTATATCCCGCCCCTCCCACAAACAGCTCGGAGTGGCTAACAACTTTTAATTAAAACAATTTCAAAAAATATAAAAACAATCATAAAAAACCTTACAAAAACAGGGACGACAAAAATTTACAAAAAATAATAAGGAAGGGTAGGGTGATAAAAACCCATTAACCCACCCTCCCCAAAGACCTGGGCAAACAGCCAGGTTTTACAAACTCGCTGGAATGTTAAAAGGCGTGGGACCAGGTGATCTTCCTCCGGGAGGGAATTCCAAAGGCGTGGCCCGGCCACCGAGAATGCCCTCTCCATTGTGGCTGCCCGCTTTACATGGGGGACCTCCAAGAAGGCACCCCCGGCAGACTGAAGGAGTCACTCTGGGGCGTGGAGGGCGAGACGATCCCTGAGGTATGAGAGGCCGAGACTGTGAAGGGCTTTATAAATCAACACCAGTACCTTGAACCGGAGCACAGGTGATATGTGGTCCCAGAGACCCGTCCCTGAAAGGAGGCAGGCCGCCGCATTCTGCACTAGCTGCAGCCTCTGAACCAGGAACAAGGGCAGCCCCCACGTAGAGCATGTTGCAGTAGTCCAGCCTCGAGGTGACGAAGGCATGGACAAGGGAGGCCAGGTCCGGGCCAGAGATGTACAGACGCAACCCCCGCACCAGATACAGCTGGCACAAGGCAGCCTTCGCCAGCCCCTCTACATGCTGCTCCAGGCAGAGAACTGCATCCTGCACCACCCCCAGACTCCGTACCTGTTGAGCTACAGGAGGGTGAACCCCCCCAATCAGAGGGGCCACTCTCTCTCCCCACCACCATCACCTCCATCTTATCGGTGTTGAGCTTCAGTCTGCTCTGCCACATCCATTCCGCCATGGCCCCCAAACACTGGGATAGCAACGAGATGGCAGAGTCTTGGTCAGCTGAAAAAGAGAGGTACAGTTGAGTATCATCAGCATATTGGTGAGCTTTAGTGAGTTTATTGACCCCCTTGGGCAGGCCCAGCAGGGTACTTCCCTGTGTTACAGAACTCATACGCTTCCTTGCCCTTGTACTTCTTATCTAAGCCCTATCCAGTTGACCTGAAGCCAAATTCAAGGACTCAATTGCTCAAGGTTTATGCCAAAAGCCCCTCTTGGTTCTGTGTGTACTTTTAAAAAAAACTCCAGTTCAAAAAGAAAACTGCTGGTGGATCCTATCCCACCTGTGTGTGCTTATCTGGCTTCTTGGGTTATCCCACCCCTGCCACCACATGTGGCAAAACACCAGTAGGGGGCACTATACAGCTGAGCAACCCACCTCACTGTTTTTCTCTAAATCTCTGACCAGGAGTTCCCACAGCTGGCAACCCCCGCAAAACCCTTGATATTCCACTGCCACCATCTGAGTGTATCCCCAGAGGGTTTTCACACCACTCAGGAAATGTGAACCCCAAAAGGTATAAGCCTCACAGCTTCCCAAGAGCACTCCCTGTTCCCGGCACTCTTTCCCAGGGTTTCCTCCTTGCGTGGGAGGCTAAACCCCTGAGTCACCCAAGGAAGGCTTCCCTTGGTACCAAAGCTGCTGGCTTCTGGCCAAATAGGGAGTTTCTCCCTCCACAGTAGCTTAGCCAGGCTTCCTAGCCAAAGGAAACGTATAATGCTCAGGCAATAACGCACACACATACACAGTAGGGTAAAAAGAAAACTTAGACTTTACTGGTACATATAAAAAGGAATAAATGCATAGAACCAGGGGTTGATAACCCTTTGAGCAAAGTAAGTCCGGTTTGGGGAATGGTACCCCATTTGGAACACGCCTATCTAGTACAGTATCTGGAGTAGCAGCCAGGCAAGCAATTACTAATGCAGGGTTAGTCCTCCTGGTCTGATCACCATAGGTGATGGTTTCCCTATGGGGTCCAAGTCCTTGTTCTGGCTAGGCCAGAGTTACAGAGTTCACAGTCACAACACACACTCCATCAGAGTCCCAGAGGAGAGAGAGAGAGAGAGGGAGGAAGGGGTGTGCCCTGGCTTTTTAAGCTCGACCCCGCCTCCCCTTTGGGAATAGTCCCCAGGTAGGGGTTTCTCCAATCCAGGTGAATTGCCTGAGCCTTCTGACCTTTGATGTCACTTAGGTGAGACATCATGGCGTTCACCTTGAGATACTGATCCCTGTCCTTGGCTTTTGGAGCATGCCCAGAACATGTATCCTGTGACCTTGCATTTGTCCAGGTCCTGGAGGGGAGGGGATGTTGATAGAGTGTAGCAGAGTGTTTGTTTAGGGTACTCTGGTAGGGAAACGGGCATTTTGCCACACCTCCTCCCCCTGTGTAATCGGGCTGTCCCCTCCTGCATCCTGCCTTGCCTTTCCAGCAGCCTCCCCCTGCTCCGGGGGGTTGGGCAGGGGGGGTGTTGTGACCGCCCTCCACCTGCCCCTGGTGAAAGCAGTGCCATGTAAATGGGAGATGACTATATCCTCGTCCATGCAGAGGAACCGGTCCAGCTCCTCCTGGAACTCCATTGTCTGCATGGCACAGCTGGACTTGAGATTGTTGTCCTTGATATGTTTATATCTGGACCTCAAGTCCTTTTCCAGCTGCATGCACTGGGTAACGTTCCTATTGTATCCCTGCCGCTGCATCTCCTGGGCGATGGCTTCATAGACCTGTTTGGTCTTGTAGCTGCTCACCAGGTCGTGCTGGACCTTTTTGCCCCCCACACGTGTATGAAGTCCCTGGTTTCGTGCCTTGACCAGGGCTCCCCCTTTTGGGTACCACTTGTGGGGCGCCTACCAGCTTGGTGGCTTGGGGCCCGCCTGGTAGCTGTGGTGACAGTGGAGCTAGTCATCTGTTGGGGGTATTGCAGAAGGGCTAGCATCTGCCCCACAGTCCCCCGGTGCTACCTTGTGGGGGTATCCCTCCCCATTCCCCCCCGGGGGGGGGCACGATCACCTTACCTAGCTGTCACGGAGGCCCTCCTCGGTCGTCTCCCCGGTGGTGCGTTGCTCCTGTGTCTGGGTGTTGTCCCGGGGGTGGAAATCATTAGCTGTCAGCTGCCCACCCTGTGCTCCCTTGGGTTATTTTCCACTGTTGGTGTGTGGCCCCCCTCCCCAGGTTCTAGGGGTCCCCTTGCACTTACCTCACTGTCGCTCATACTCCCTTCCCTGGCCCCATAGCTGTGGTGGTCTCGGGGGCCACTGTCGGCATGGGTGCCGCGGTCTGTCCTCAGCCCTGTGGTGGGACAGGTGTGCTGTGTTAGCAGTCCTTCCCACTTCCCCCCCCCAGCCCATGGGGCCGGCCCCCCTCATCTGGGTGTCCCGGGGTCCCTCTGCGTACCCTGTCCCTTCCCACATGAGTCGCGGCACTGGCTCCCTTTGTTTTGTCTGAGACTTTCCTTCCAGACATATTGGGAGCCAGCACACACATGTCCTGTTTCAATTCCTTTTAAGGGCTCCCGGGCGGGTGTCCGGCATCTCCTCGGGTGGGTGTGTCTGCTTGGGGGCCCCTGCGTGGCCTCTCTAGCCATCTCTCTGTGGTCTCGGCGGACCCGTTCCCATGGGTGTGGGTGTTTTGGTTTTTACATGGACAGGTGGGTGTTGAACACCCATCCCCACCCACCTCCACCCACAGAGCATGCTGGCTCCTTCCCAGCTGCTCCATGGGTGTTGGTGGGTGGGTCATGAATGTGCACCCTCCCACTCAAGGATGTTTACACAGGCACTCTCACACCCATCCGATGGGTGTTTATGGGTGTTCATGGGTGGGTGACGTCCATGTAAAAATGACCTACAGTATCAAATTAGAAATAATTGCATTTTGTTTTCTGTAGTGGAACTCAAATTGACACCATCCGATGATCATTGCTTAGTCATATTATCTGATAATTATGTTAGTCAAATGCAAATGAGAAATAAGACAGATTTGGAATAGTAGCACTAACTGTTAGTGATAAAAGAATAATGTTCACTCTGCATCATGCTGTAATTACACAGGGATCAAACTATGATAGCTTTATTCATACTGACTAGCACTGTACTTCAGAAGCAGTCCCAAGAGTCACACCCTCGTATTAGGTTTGAAGTTATGACAAAACCATTAATGCTGAAAGAAAAAAATACTGGTAACCTGAATGGGGAAATCTGAGTAGCAAGAAGGAACTCAGAATAAAGTCTTTTCTTTGTGGAAAATTGCAGTGATTGAATGAAAGTTGTGGATTTAAACTAGTTTAGTTTAACTGGTGTTAACTTTCATCAGGATATTCTTATTTCCATTTAAGTGGCTGGCTTAGATTTCACTTAGTTCTCTGGGAACAAGCTTCAGTTAAGTTGAAACAAAACAAAAATTCAAGTATTAGTAAAACACAAACACAAAAAGCCCATCTCAGTTTCCACATTTGAAACACATACCAGGGATGTATATGTAATATGTATATAGGATCTAGTGGACCCACAATTTCCCTCCAAATGTGGTATCTGAGGTCACAAACTGGACCCCGGAAACTGCTGCACATATCCAGCTTGAAGCCAGGCTGCTCTCTGACTGTGTTTAGCCTGGAGACCCTGTAGTGAGTCCTCCGTGCCTGTAGGGGCCACTACTCTCTCAGAACTGCAGTCTCCAGTAGTTCTGTCCTTCAGGAAATGGTGAGTCCCAGCAGTCTCATTCTCCCACTCCATAAGCCAATGAACCCCACACCTAGTCAGCCCCATGCCCCATTCCCACTTAGGGACCCCACCTCCCACAAGCCAGTGACTCATCTCTGAACCAGAAAGCACTCCCCCCTCACCAAGTCAGCAACCTCCCCTAAGCCTAGCCCCATGCCCTATTCTCCTTTCTCCAAATCGACAACTGTCCCTAAGCCACATCTCCTTCCCACATTCCCAAGCCAGCAACTCACTCTCACCGCCCCCTCCACCGAGCCAACTCCATTTCCCATTCTCCCCTTACTCTCCCTTTGACCAGCAATCCCCTTGAGCCAGACACACGCCCCATTTTGTTCTCCCAAAGCCAGCTGAGCCAAACCCAGCTCTGTTCCACCCACCCCAAGTGAGCAATCTCCCCACCAAGCCAGCTGTAGTCTTCACCCTCCCCCAGACTAGCGTACACCTTTTAAAATTGGTAGCAGACCTAGCAGTTTTATCTGAATTTTCCTCTTGTTATAGGCCTGTCAAACTGGCAGATCCTCACTGCACTGCTGCACCAAAGTAATCCATATACAGTGAGCTGTGTTCTCCACATTAGCAACAATGCAGTGAACACAGGCAAAGATACAAATAGACACAAATACTAAAACACAAATACACATATAAATACATGACTCCACACATATCCCTAATTTCTTATATCTAAATATAAACTGGAGCAAGTTTGGGTGTTTTCAGACATTACGCGGTCCAGATTCACCACAGTGGATCCCCAGCGGTGGTGAACCAAACAACCACCCCCCTGGTCAAGGAGAGCCCCGAACAGACGTGATGGGAGCGGGACCATGGCAGAGAATCTGGCCGCCAGACCACAGCCCAGGGCAGCGCAACAGACGTGATGCCGATTCCCGGCCATGGTCAAAACACTCAGAAGGCACCAGGGAGGGGCGGGACGCAGACATGGCCGGCTGAGGGCAAACAAAGCCAGAAGGGGCAAAAGGGAATGCCCACACAAGGGAAATGGAAAGGGAGGAGGGAGAGGAACCGCCGAGGTACCACACACAACAGGCACAGAGACATCAAGGGCACAGTGGAACACACAGCACAAACACACGCCCGGGCACACGCACACCCGCATGGGAAAGGAATGGAAGGGGGGACACAGCAGAAAAGACAACACACACGGCACAGGGGGGAAGGGGAGCAACGTGACAGGGAAGAGGGGGGGAACGGGTCAGGGGCAGGGCAGGACATGGGGAACGGCAGTCAGACCCCTAACAACAGCACAGCCTGCACGGGCACCCCCACAGATACACAGTCAGTCCTGGAATGGGGGGAACCCAGAAGATCGGGCTACAGGCACAGGGGGAGGCCACACGGAACAGGCAGCAGCCCAGGCACGGTCCAGGAAGCACACACGGCCCCCAAGCACTGGCAAGGTTGTGATGGAGGGAAGGCAGGAGAGCCGGAGCTGTGCAGCCGATCCAAAGGCACATACACACACCCCCAGGAGGTAGCCGGGAGGTGCAGTCTGGGGGCCTCAGAACCCCGAGGTCACACAGGCACCCAAGGGGGGGGGGCTGGGGCACACGAGGGAGCACAGGCAAACGAGGAAGGCCAACAGCACCCAGGGGAGCCGGGGGACGCTTTGGAGAGCTGGACCCAGACACCGGAGAAGGCAGCCACGGAGGGGAACAACAGTTGCAGAGGCAGACAGGGAGGCCCCCGGTGTGGCCCCGGAGCCACAGGCAGGGGCAGCGGAACCCCGGGAAGCAGGCAGCACAGCAGCATGGGCGGCACATCAAGGAGGGAGCAGGCAGCAGACCACGGCAGCAGGGAAGAGGCAGGAGCTCACAGTAGGGCCAGCAACAGGGGCCCGGAAGGTACGGGGGACTCACAGCCAGCTGCAGGGGGCCATGAGCCAGGAGGCCAGCCAGGTGAACTAAGTGCGGCCAATGAAGCATGCCCCGGTGGTACCCCAGCACTGACATGTGGTGGGCGATTAGGTAGTATGCCTCGAATGGATCCTGCATGGAGAGCCCCAACTGCACATTGGAACGGGACCACACACCTGACAACGCCGACAGCTTTGCCGCAGAGGATTCAGACATGCAGAAGTCAGCAACGGGGGACCACGGAAGGTGACCGAGCTCCAACAGCCGATGATAGACCACCCCACGGGAGCGCTGGTACCCACGGGCCCCGTTAATGCAGCCAAAGTAGGACATGGCCAAGGCAGGGCCCCTCTCCACCAGACAGACTGTGTAGGCGGCCAGGCTGCACACAGACAGAGAAGACATGGTCTCTGCCGCAGACCATCCCACATGTGAACACCTCATCTCCCGAATACGCCCATCGGGAAAGGGATCCAGCCCCAGTGTCTCAGCATGCAGCTGGCAATCGCAGGCGCTCACCTCATAGCCAAAGTAACGAAGGCCGGAGCTCAGGCTCGCATAGGTACCCAGCAGGCTGTCCGGGCAGCTCAGGAGCAATTGCACGGCTGGGGTATGCCACAGGTCACACAGGGCCATGGTCTTGCGGAAGGTCCACGTATGGGGGGCCCCATGGGGACCAGGAGCCGGGAGCCCGGTGGAAGTGCAGCCAGCCATGGTCCAGAAAGCAAGGGGGACTGGCACCACAGAAAGGGGGACCCACATTCCCTGGAGGGGCTGGAGAGGACGCAAGTGATAAGACCACAGGCCACTACAAGGCATGGCAAACAAGCAAGGAGTGGGGTGCGGACCCAGCACAGCTGCAGGAACCGAGCACACAGTCAGGACAGCCAACACGCTAATCAGGCTGGTGAGGACACAGTGTTGCCAACACAGAGAGGTGGGAGGTGATGACAGCAGGAATGCAGCTGCCACCAGCATGCCTGGGTGCACGCTGGCCTGTGTGCAAGGCCCCATGCAAGGACAGCCCTCCTGCCCACCAGGAGCTGCCCAGGCAAGCTGGGGGGGTGCCCTGAGATAACATGGGTGCCCCCGCCCAGTCACCAGGTCGCGACCTGGTGGGCCTACACGTGGCCTACACGTGGCCCAGGCTATAACAGGGGCGACTGCACGCCACCCAGGCCAGCTGCCACCATAGAGCAAGGCCGATTGGGCGCTTGTGGGATGCACCTAGTGCTCTCTGCCGAGTGGTACCACTCTCACACTGATCAGCTGCACCTCATGACCGCAGAGGAGCACCTGGGTGCCCGCCTGTGGATTGTCATGGCTCGGAGCGTGGCTAGGGCCCGGAGAGCCCACCACGGCTGCAGGCGCTCCCTGGCCTGGCTCAGGGCTCAGCGGGTGTCTGGGGCTGACCGGCAGGCCCTGATCCGTGACCAGAACAGGGCTGCTGTGCTCCGCAAGGTGGCTGGGCTCCTCCAATGGTGGAGGAAGACCATAGGGCACGCCGCCCAGCTCGCAATGCCCATTGCCTGGCAGGTATGGGTCACGGAGTGGGCACAGGGGTGGTGGTCCCGGGCGCTGGCTTAGTGGGATGAGCCTGCCTGGAGGGCGCACTTTAGGATGGACAGGCTCACCCTACTGCAGCTTGCGGAGCTGCTCACACCCTAGCTGGAGCGACAGCACACCCCCATGAGGAACCTCATCCCCATGGTCCAGCGGGTGGCCATCGGGGTCTGGGCCCTCGCAGCGCCCAACTCCTGCTGCTCCGTCTAGCAGCCCTTCGGTGTCAGGGTGAGCACCGCTGCCTGTATCCTCCAGGGATGTCTGTGCGACTGTGGAGGGCGACATGTCTGGGGTGTGTGTGGGCCCCCCTCATGTTGGCGGTCAGCCCCCCCAGTGTTCCCCAGTGCCCTGCCCCCCACCCTCTCCCCGCGTGACCCAGGTTCCCCTCCCGGCCTCCCTGCCCCCCCCTTGCCTGTGTGCCTCACCTGGGCCCTTCGGCTGCTGCCGGGGCTGTTCTCTGCCAGTCTCCTCACCCTCCTGTCTCTGGTGCTGGGGTGTGCCATGCCCTGTGGGGACATGGGGTGGGTGGAGGAGGGCTGTAGGTGTGCCTGAGTGGTCGTCCGGGCCCCCGTTCTGTGGTCTTGGGTGGATGGGACCTGCCCCCTGTCTGGGCCTTCCTCCTCTTCCCCCCCTCGACTCTGGTCTGTCTCCCCTCCCACCTGCCTGCTTACCCTTGATGTCTGTCTCTGACCCCTCTGAGGCCAGCCCCTCCATGTAGCTGGGGTCCCCCATTGACCACTGGCTGAGGGTGACCAGTGTGCTGGCCTCAGAGTCGTCCTGTCCTGCCAGGGGGTGGGGGCTCTCCAGACTGGTGCTGGGGGGGCTGGTGGTTTCCGAGGTCCCTGGGCATTCTTCCTGGGGGTTGGGGGCCCTGGAGACGGTGCCTTCTTGGGGGGAGGCGAGGGGAGGGGGTACATCGGCCCGTTCTATGCCCTGGACCACGGCACTCCCCACGAGGTGTGGGGCTACTATGGAACCCTTCATGTGCAGTATACGGTCCAGGGCATCATAGTAGGGGGTGGTCCGGACACGGAGCCCGGACCGCCGGTTGTTGTCCCGAATGGCCTTGTACCCCCTCTTGATTTCCTTGGCCTTCAATCGGCACTGTGCCATGGTCCTGTGATGCCCTGCCACCTCCATTTCATGCACGATCTCCTGGAACACATGTTCGTTGCGCTGATTGAGCGCGAGCTCCAGTTGATGCTCCAGGGTCCCCCAGATGCGGATAAAGTCCTGGGTCTCCCTGAGCCCCCATTGTCTCCCTCTGTGGTAGGACCGCATCCCCCGTGGTCCCTCCGGTTTCTCCTCCTCCTGCTCCTCCTCCGCCTGGGCAGCACCTGACTCCTCCGGGGGCTCAGGCTCCTGGGTCCGTTTCTGTGTCTGAGGGACATAGAGGGGGGGGGGTTGGGTTGCTTTTCTGACCCTGTCCCGCGCCCCGTGCCCATCCCCCCCTTCCTGATGGCCGTGTGGCCCTCCCCCCTGGGTGCCTCTGTACCTCCGTGTCCCCTCCCCTTCAGTCCCCTTACCCTTTTCCGGAGTGCTCCCTCTCCCGGCCTGGTCGTTGTTCCCGGGGTGGCCTGTCTCAGCTGCTGCTGCGCCTCCACCTCCTCCATGTGCAGCACGACCACCTCCTCCTCCGCCTGCGCCTCCTCCACCCCTTCCTCCTCCTGCCTTGCTCTCTCACTCGCCACCCTCCTCTCCCTGCCGCCTTGCTCCATCTCGCCATGTTTCCATGCTGCTGTGTGCCCTTTAAATCTCCCTCCGTGGCCCGTGTTGTTACTGGTTGCCTGGCAGTGATGCTGCGTGCTTTGTCCCCAGTTGGGAATCCTTTTGTTTGATTCCGGCCGGTGGTTCCTGTTCAGACGCTACTTTTTATTGTTTCCCGGTGGGAATCACTTTGACCACGCTTTCGGGCATGGTCTGGGCTGGAGCTCCAGAAGCGTGGTTGATTTTGATCCCTGGTGGGTATTGACTGTGGTGAAAATCTGGCGGCCGCTGAACAGATGTTCAGGGTGCTTTGGCCCCACCGTGGGATTGACCGTGGTTCTCTGTGGTTGACTGTGATCTCGTAACGTCTGAAAATACCCTTTGTGTTCCATGCAAACAATGTCTAACTATCATCATGGTCTATTGACAAACAATCCATCCCTATGGGAAAGAAAGAATGTACAGAGGACATGCTCACGTGCAGCATTTAAATTACCACAGATAGTTTACCCAAGGACAGAACCATTTCATCTAGCTGTTCTTGCTAGTATTGGACAACATTTGTATGGCGCCAAGGTTGCTCCTGTTTATATGTTTGGCGCAGGTTCTAGCTATGAGCCCCAGTCATGGACAGGGGCCGAGGGCCCTATTGTATTAGTCACCGCACAAACACATTAAAGGCTCTTGCCCCAAAGAACTTTATATCTTCAGCTTCTGAAAAGGTCTCTTTTCTATATTGCATGATACATCACCCAGGCCTACAAAACTGCCTTGCCCTTGGTAATCCCTAGCAGCAAACACAAATAAAGGGTAAAAAAAATCAATCACAACCACACACCCAAACAGGATAACATAAAATTGTTACAAGGAAATACAATAAAAATGTATGCTAAAATGATAAAATATATATTATATATAAACAATGCTGGGTAAAAACAGACGTGTGGGCAGCGCAGCGGCTCCTCAGCTGGCTTTGGGAAACTGCAGCCAATGTGGCCCCGGTTGGGGGAGAGGGACTAAACAAACATTCCCACGGCTGGAGAGCCGTTCCATCGCCTGCACGGCCTGAGTAGGGCAGGGAGCTAAACAAATGTGCGGGCAGCCACACCCACCCTGCTCCCAGCCTGTGCCATGACGGACAGCCATGGCAACCAGCCATGACAACCCCTGCCCCGAGGCAGGTATGGTGGATCTGAACACATGTGCTAGCCTGCATTGTCCCACATTGGCCCATGTGGATGACCCTTAGCCCAGGCTGTGTCCTCGGAGATTTTCCACAGACTAGCCATTAGAGGTGGGACCCTGGGGCAATTACCGGCTACCGGATTTACCGGATTCCGGTTTAAAAAAACCCGGATTCTCAGATTAAATCTGGTATACTGGTACCGGATTTATTCCATTGATTTCAATGGGGCACTGTGTCCCCATTGAAATCAATGGAATAAAAAAATTCTTCCCCCCCTCCCAGGCTGTGCGGGTGGAAGGGGGGACACCCCCCACTAGGGCTGATGCGGCAGCAGCTGTTACCGCTCCGCGATTCCATTCCTAAACCTCGGCATCCCAGGTTGCGCCTCGCAGAATTCCGCGCGGTACTCCGCGATTCTGCATTTTTTTCGCTACAAGAATTCGCAGATGCGGAATGTATGTGTTTCGCCGATTTCTTCATCATTACCGTTGCCGTATACAATCAGCGGTCTTTTCCCGCGTTCTGCCAATTTAACATATGAGACACAGGCATGAGTGCTTATTGCGGTTCCGCGAAGGGAGTATGAGTCATACTGTACTATTTTGTGCTGCCGCTGCAGCGCCACTGTGCGAGTGATGCACGCTGTCTCACGCTGTCGCTGAGACGCTGAGCTGACTGCTGCTAGTGCTGTGCTACTGTCTGTGTGTCTCTCTTTGTACCGCAGTAACCGCTCGTTCTTCTCATACCTACATGCATGTACAACATGTTCTTTTTGGGAGTTGAAGGAACGGTGTTTTTTATTATTGTTCAAATTGTTTTTTTATGTAAAGATCTGCAAAGAAAAGTTTTTTGTCCAAACGTCATGTTTTTAGTTGTGACCTGTGTAACTTTAAAATCACCACTTAAGCTCACGACTTAAGCAATGCTTAAGCAATGACTTAAGCAATGCTGCCCGAGTGTAACTATGTAAATAGCATAGCTGTTAAGGTTCCTGCTTGTGATACAATTCTTAGCTCACATTCTGTGTGTTCAAATCCCGGTTGTTCTAAAAGTTAAATATCTTTTTTTAAAGAAGATATATATTTTTTGTTTAATATGTAGCACAGCACTAGCTGCTAGCTAGCTAGCCGCCCATATTATCCATCCCTAGGCAAAGGTCCCCTCCCCCATCCTACAAAGGCTTCCAATGTTGCCATCCCCTTCCCCATAGGAGTAGCCCTGGCCTGGCCCTGAGCATTTGTATGTTATCAAAACCACACATCAACATTAACAAATAACAATGAGTTTGACACTGACAGAGCATAGGCGGCGGCTCCGCCGCTGAGCCAGTTTTCTCTGTATTCTGTAATGTGTTAGCCTAGTAGCCAATGCCATAGCCAGCCCATTACGTACCCTCCCCCCACCTTCGCTGCAAGTCTGAGCTGAGCTGACTGAATGAGTCATACAGCATGCCGCCGGACAACCGTCCCCGCCCCCACAGCCAAGATTCCTGTTTTACTAGAATTTGAACTTCAAGCCAAGTATCGTTTAAATATCGTTTTTTAAAGAAAATATATCTTTTTTTGTTTAATATGTTTAATTTGTTTATTATCCATCCCTAGGCAAAGGTCCTACTCCTACAAAGCCTTCATCCCCATCCCCATAGTAGTTGCCCTGGGCCCTGGCATTTTTATGAGTCCACCCCTCCTCCTCCTCCTCCTCCTCATCTATAGGGAGACAGAGTACAAAAACGTCCCCTCCCGCAGCCTACAAAGGCTTCCCTGTAGTCCACCGGCCAGTGAGTGCCCACTGAAGCATTGTATGTTTTCAAAACCACACATCTCTGACTATGTCTATGACTTCTTTGAGAGAGGCTAGCCATATAGATTAGAACCGTACAATAATAAATAATTATTAGTAGTATTTTTTTATGACAACAAACACACGAAAGAGAATAACACCCCTCCATCATCACCTGCATCACACAAGCTCAAGCTATGGTTCCAGTCCTGAGTAACTATGTAATTACGTCACATAGTGTAACTGAGTCTAACCTGAGTGTAACTATGTAAGTACGTCCATCATCTGAATAAATATTTTTTTTAATTTAATTTTTTTGTAATAATATACTTCTTGCTGTGTTGTGTTGCTTGCTTTGTTATTAAATTATTAAAAATATGCTTTCCTATTACATTCACGTATATCCAATCCGTGGTGCCCGTTGCTGCTAGGCAACGAGCACCAACGCTGCGCAAGCCTACGAGGGAGGGAGATTTAAACTTCTTGGGACTGGATGGTTCTACACAGTAAGCAGTGCACCTGCACATGGGTCATGGACCCAGGGAGCAGGGATAGGAGTAGGAGGAATCGTAGGCGGCAAAGAGAGGATTGGAATGGAGGAGGAGAATGAGGAGGAGGCGGGCTCATCAGCACTGACAGCACCACCACTGGACTTCCAGGCAGCCATCTACCCCGATGCAGATCGCATCGCCGCCCACCCCTCTCTGTGCCAGTTGTGTATCTTGTACTCTGACTCCCTCGCCTCGCGTGTCCCGTGGTCCCCCGTCCCTGGTCTGTGTGCTGTTGATTTGAATGCCCTTCTCTGTGTGTTCTGCTACTTTCATCCATGCTAGGCTAGCCTAGCTTTCTGCATCCCACGCCTCCGCTTCTTCTCAATTCATTGCAACAATGTTTCAGGCAGCGACCGGTGGGCTTATCTGTCCTTGGAGCTCCCCCATCACCTCCCGTCCCTCTAGGGCTTCCAGCCACACATTCATAGTAACATCCGCGTTCTGCTGTTGGAGACGATGGCTGGATACTGCTCTTCCCCTTCCCCAGGGATCGCTGGCATATTAGCAATATCAACCCATAGCTGGAGCTTTGGTCTGTACTGGGATCCCAGTCTGTACTGGGATACCCTCGTTGGATGCTGCAGTGGCACCACTACGTTCACCTGGCAGGCCACCCGGCCCCTGGGCCCTTCTTGGCCCCCTGCAGCTGGCTGTGCGTTTAATTTTGAGTCAGTGGGTCACACTCACTGCCACTGCCCTTCCCGGATCCTCCATGATATCCGCTCCATTGGTTCCTACACTCTGTGCTTCCCTACCGTTCCCCCAGTACTGCCACTGGGGGAAGTTGAATCTTCCCCCCACGTCCCTCCCGACTCCATCCCCTCCCCCGTTACACAACACAGAAAGAAGAGGGAGAGGGGTGGGTGTGGTGTGTGACTGTGCCCCCCCCCCCATGGCTTTAACTTGTTAGCTTTGGAACTTAATCAGCTTTTTATTAAGCTTTGTTGCAACTTAATCAGCACATGATTTTATGTGCTGATTTTATGTACTGATTTTTATGTGCATATTTTTCAATCCTGTTATAAACTTTCTTCCCCTATCAGATGTCTTCCACAATCTCTTTCAAAATGCAGTGAGTTCACAAAGAGTTCCCATCCCAAAACCAATGAATTTTAAATTGTAGCACAGCAGTGCACTCAACATCACCTCCCTCCTAAAAACTGCGTTGCGATGGCGATTGAGAAGTGGTACTATGTGCTCTTCTAAGATGACTTATATGTGCAGCAAATAAGTTTCATGCTAACTTTTGTTGGCCAGCCTAACTGCTGAAACTTACGCTGCAAAAATGAAGCTATGCCTCTACAGGGTCAGTTCAACAGGCGCCCGTTGCTCCGTTCTGGCTAGCTAACCACTGTAGCCTAGCGGTTTAGGCTCCCCGCTACAATCCTTACTTTTTCTGTCTGCCGGCGGTTCGAATCTGCAGACAGCACTGAGTGACCGGTTTTTTGTTTTTTTAAACTAATTATTTTTTGTTATAATTTAACAGCATGCTACATCCAGAAGATGTGTTTCGTGTGTTTCGCCCCGAGAGCGAGCGTGATCCAGCTCACTATACTATATTGATTATTTACTCTCTCTCTCTCGTCTGAGGGACGCGACACACCCCACCTAGCATGCACGGGAGGGACGGGGCATCTACTTAGCAACTGAGGCCAACCAATCAGAACTGTCCTTTACTTTGACTGACAGCAGACGGCCACAGGCATTTAACACAGGGAGGCGGGCTTTTTTTTACGTAGGCCATGCGGGGCTGTTTACATGTCACATCATCTCAATTCAATTCATTTCTAAGTACTTTGGCACTGGCAGAACTCGGAAAAATGCCTGCTGTTGGGTTCCAAGGCCTGATGGCTTCGCTGGTGAGCATTGGTAAGTTAAACTAATTTTATTATGGGTTATGGCATCTCACACATTAATGCATGCTTTACATTAGTAGGGCATTTAATGTGAAGGGCATTTAATAGTAGTCTAATAATTTCTATTAAAGTAGGCTAATTTAATAGTGAAGGGCATTTAATAGTAGAAGGGCATTTAATAGTAGTCTATTTAATAGTGCATTTATCTTCTGTTATTTTAAATGCCATTTCAGCTGAAATTGTTGTGGATGTGGCCAGGGCAATTTGGGTCCTGGCCTGGAACACGGCCGATGCGGTGGCTGCCCTGGTGAAACGCCAGGAGAGAGTTGGTAAGTTTTTCTCATAAAGCTATTGCGCCTTACTTACTATTACCCTTGCAATACATCACTTTTAATAAATTCCATTGCTGCTGCTTATGCATACATTAACTGAAATCAATTTTTACAGAACACCACCTGGCTGTCTTGCGGGAGGAGACCGCAGAAATCAAAGAATTGCTCTCCGGAGTCTCCGAGATGCTGCAGGAGGTGCGGTGCCGCCAGCAATGCCAGCAATCGGTGCAGACGGACATGTAAATAGTTACCCACTCATGTGAATCAATGTATATAGTTGTGAATATTTTTTTAAATTGTTAATTATTATAAATCTGTAATTTAAGTTTTATTTTCTAAATTGTTGAATGTTTTATATTTTTATATTAAAAAATTGTTAAATTGTTTCCTTTTCCTTCATTATTTGGGCACCTATCCTGTTGCTGCACCTATTCTAATGACGCACATGCCTGTGTGTGTGTGTCTGTTAGAAGTCTAAAAAGAAAGCAATCAAAACATCAACTCACATTATAAAATGATGGCATATGATAGAAGTGTATAACTGTATCTCCTTCCAAATGCAATGAGTTCACAATATCATGTCTCCCCTTAGCTAAACATAGTCAGCTAAAAATATGTTTAAACATAAACATTACTATCATATATTCCATCATGTTATAAACTTCCCCCCCTATCGTATGTGCGCATCAATATTTTCCAAAATGGAATGAGTTTGAGAATAGTTTCTCTTAGCCATGGACCTTTTCAATAACATTCCAGACAGTACTACCCACCGACAGTGCCACCACACACACGACCACCGTGTTCAGATTAAGTTTTTTACTATATACCATGTGTCCATTGTCTGTTCATGTAGAATCATAAAAAGATGACAACGCAAGTTTCGGAATGAAGATCAAATAATTTTTATTCCATGTCAAAAGTTAATTCAGATTAGTGCCTACGCGGCAGGCACAGCAAAGACATGTGTTTAAGCCAACGTTTTATTATTCTCCTGATGAAGGCAAAAAACGCCACACAATTCTTTTAAAAAACCCAATGCTTATTTTTTTGGGGAAAAAAAATCATTGTGCTTGGAAAATTCCTTCATGACTCCATATGAAAATGGCAATCGGATCAGTACGCGATCCCAGAAGAATACTGGCGTCTCTGCAAGTGGTTGCAATTCTAATCAACTTTCGATGTGGCTCGTGTTCATGTAATTTCAGATCATGTATACATCTTCCTGAAAAAGACCCTTTTTAAATAACAGAATTATTACTAAATTGTTATAAATGTATGGTGGTTGTATGAACACCACAGCATACATAACCACCATGATCTTGCTTGCATACTCCAAAAAAAGACAAATGACAAAGACAAGGGTGTCCCATGCTACGTCTGTACATACAAATGACAATCAAACTTCAATGTATTTTACAAATGAGAAATTATACAATGTATTATACAATTGACAAAGTTCACAAATGTGAGAGAAACAATGCTACGCAATGCTCCCGAGTCCCTGCCACGCAATGCTCCCCTCCACTCCAATGCTATGTCTGACTCTGCACAAGCCCCCCCCCCCCCCACCACGACTCCAGGTGAAGTTTGCTTCTGTGGGTCATTCCGTTGTGGCCCCTGACCGCACAGCATGCAGACTTTTGGAAGCATTGCTGGGGCTGGGAGTGCTGTGCAGACAGAGTCAGACAGACAGTGTGCTATCCCCAGAATTAGATCCCTGGCTGTACTTACTACTGATGCACAATCAAGCGATCACCAATCCGTTCACAGGCAGGCCTCCTCCTGCTAAGTGTGGGAGAGAAACTCCTGACTACCGGCCCAATGACAAAGAAAGACAACGCAATGCTCCCTGCCACGCAATGCTCCCCTCCACTCCAATGCTATGTCTGACTCTGCACAAGCCCCCCCCCCCCCCCACGACTCCAGGTGAAGTTTGCTTCTGTGGGTCATTCCGTTGTGGCCCCTGACCGCACAGCATGCAGACTTTTGGAATCATTGCTGGTTGCGAGAAACAGCAAAATCGCAGAGAGCCAAAACTTACCTCCAAGCCCAACCTGTGGGGACAGTGCTGCTGGCCATTGTGGCCAACCTTACCTCCGCACTTTTATCTTTTATCCAGCTACCAATCCATGACAGGACTCTTCCTCTTATCTCATGACTACTTAGTTTGCTCAAGGGTCTCTGTTGAGGGACCTTGTCAAATACTTTTGGAAAATCTAAGTATACTGTATCATCCAGATCACCCCTATCCATAGGCTTGTTGATGTTCTCATAAAATTTGAATTGATTCGTGAGAAATGATTTCCCTTTGCTAAAGCCATGCTGATTTCTACCCATCAACTCAGTAATTATGTTTCTATACAATTTATCTTGACACACCAATATTGAAGAATCCCAGGAACTTCAACTCTAACATGTCTTTTAAAGGCTGTATGTACTTACAACATTTCAATATTTTTTTAAATTACAGTGCTCCTGAATACCTGGCATTATGGTATACCACATCATGGTATTGTAGTCAACATGGGGAAAGCTTTCAGTGCAATGCCTTGGGGACTGAAATATACATCTCTACCATGGGCAGCATAATCCTCCAGCTGCTTAGTGCCACTCCAAGTCCCATTTATTGCAACAGGAAGTATGCCTTGGCTAAATCCTAGCACCAGTGCCAGATAGCCAAAGGATAGCATCTAAGAGCAGTGGGAGTTGTGTGAAAAGAATCCCAATGCATAATCAGGATAATTTCTCCCACAGTGGGTAGCATTACTCATTGCTAAGGAGCTCTGCAGGTGAGTTCAGGTCAGAGTTGAGTTGAGCAAAGTCTTTTCTGCTCGCCTCCTGACTTTTGTAGGTTTAAGACAGTCCCTTAGCATTATTTTAACATAGATTTTTATGTGCGAACTAACAACTTAATTCATTATGAAAATTAAGGATTACAAAAACCCATTTACCAAAGAACTGACACCAGACAAAGCCTGAGGCAGCTATGGAACTCTGGGACGCAACATCTGTTCCATAAAATTTAACTCAGCTATTCCAAATCCTTGCCTGCGCAATTGCTGCTTTACAGTCTCTCAAAGAGCTCCATCTCTCCTTGGGACATCTATGTTCTGGCACAGACCCACACAGACCAAATGTCTCCTTTAATTCTCCCAGGCTCAGCCACTTACAACAAGGCTGTCTAGAATCACAATCTTGGACATTTTTAAAGAAAAGGACACCAATTTGATTTTTCACTTGAGGTTTTATTCCTGCTCCCATCTCTGTTTAATTTTTTTATTGTTGAACGTACAGAGACGGCAGTGTTGCAACTCCATGAGCCTGCCCACTTCATGGTTTATGGATCCCCATAGTGTAAGTGATTTAACTGATGTGCAAATGCCCACAACAGTTAATTTGAGTTGCTTTCCATGACTTAACGCAAATTGACTCAAAGTGGCATATGCTGCTGTTACCAGTTAACGAGTGGCCATGTCTTAACAATTAGGGGCCACAGTTACCATTTGGTACACCTACACTATCAAATGTGCCTCCTGTTCCAAATCAAAATGGAAGGAGTTTTGTCTATTTTACAGCTATCAGAATCCTATCACAGAGGTAAGGGACATTTTATGCAATATAAAATCACAGAATTGTAGATTTGTAAGGGACCTCAAGGGTAATCTAGTCCAGCAGTTCCTAAACTTTCTCTCTGTTATCCCAGTTTGAGAGTTAAGTCCTTTGACTTGAGACCAGGGCTTAATGTGGGGCAGGAGAAAGGCTTACTGGGGTTCAGCCCCAGGAAATATATTCAAGGGGGAAATGTAAGGCTTGGGAGACAGTAGAAAGCAGTGGTGGTAGCAGGGAGCAGGGCTGAAGAAATTCCATCACATTAGACAACTACTCCCTAGGGATGGGTGAACAGAACTGAGTTCGGAAATTCGGTTCAGTTTGGAAATTCGGTTCGGTTCAGAAGTTCAGTTCGGTCGACCAAACTATTCGAGTTTGGTCCGAACTTCCGAAAAAAGTTCAGAAATTCAAACCCCATTGAACTAAATGGAATATTATCTTTTAGGGATGGGCGAACAGAGCTGAGTTCGGAAATTTGGTTCGGTTCGGTTTGGTTCGAAAATCGAGTTCAGTTCAGAAGTTCAGTTCGGTTGACCGAACTGGTTGAGTTCAGTCTGAACTCTGAACCATGTTCGTCCATCCCTACTGCTCCCCTGTAGCATAATGAAAGGGGAAAGGGGCTGCCTCTGGAGCTTGTACTTGACATGGCCGTACAAGTCTGATCCAGAGCACCATGTTCCCTCCTAGACCCTCAGTGAGCCTCCTGCCAGTTTAACCACGAGAAGAGGGACAGGCTCTTCAGGTGCTGTCTCTGTCTCTGCAGAGAGTTCCCTGTCTGACAACTTCTGGTGCAGGGGCTGAGGGCTTAGCTTTTGGAGCAGGAGATGTGGCTTGCGCCCCAGCAATTCATTTTTTGCAAATGAATCACTGCTCGAGACAGCAACAAAGACTTGCAGAGCATATGAAATAACTCTGTGGACCAGAACTCCATTCTCCGATGGCATGACCTCCTTGGGATCCCAACCTGCAGTTTGGGTCTGGAAGCTCTGTGCTGTGGCAGGGTTCACTATACCTGGGGTTTCATTTGTGCCAGGGTCAGCCAGGGTTTAGTTTGAGCATCTCTTCCAGAATTTGTCACTTGAAGCAACTTTTCAAGACCCCATCCAAGCCATGGCAGAATACCCAAGTCTTGGCCCCAGTCTCTGCTCCTCCGATGGGGATGGGGCAGCCAGTGGGATGCTATTGTCACACATCCACTGTTTGGAAATGGGAGCGTTTTGCCACTAAACAGCACGTTACGTGTGCAAAACACATCAATGTCCCCCGTTGACTCCATTAGAATTGTTGTGTGCTCAGGGATTGCAGAATCAACTTCAGGTCTGGTAGCTGTTTCTGACAACTGTGCTATTAAGAACAGTTTTACAATACAACATATGAATCCTGTTTCAGGGTCTGTTACATTGGCTGCTTGAAACTGCTGAGATTTAGCATTCTGCCAACCCAAACGCAATTGCTTCACACAAACAAATGGTTTGATCAGGGAAATGATTAAGAATTCTTAAAGGGCCAGAGTACAGACCCATTTGTGCATGCTCTCATGCACAGGGCTGTGCTTGAAATCTTGCCTGATGAAGGACCCTGTGAGGTCTGAAAGCTTGCATATCTCCACCTACTGGAGTTAGTCCAATAAAAGATATCACTGTACTACAGCAAGGAGCGGTGTGTGTGCAAGTTTGGGCAGACTCCCTTGGGTGAGAAACAGGGGATTGTCGGCGCACCCCCCTTTTCCCCAAAGATGACATGACAGCCATAAGTTGGATTTTAAAAGGCCGCACTCTTTATTTATTCAAATCTCTGTCTGAAATTGTAATGGTGGGGGCAATTCACTCAAGTGAATTGGGTCCAGCACCCATAATGAACTTATCACTATAACTCTGGGATTGGGCCAATATACCATCAGGTACCAATCCCTCTTACTTTATGAACGTCTCCCCTTCTCACTACGGAATTCATGAGAAGGGGATCAGGACCCTTGGGCCTGAGAAGGAGAAGAGTGCCCTCAAGCCGGGGTCAGTACATGTCCCTACGGCCTTTGCGGTCCCCTCTCCCAAGGGGTTAACTCCTCCACTTGCCATAACCTGCCACTGCGGCTGAGTTCCCCTCATCTCTTATGGAGATGCCCAATCCAGATTGATAACCTACCTAACTCAGGTGCTGGACCCCGCCACCTAGGGGCTGCCAGGTACTGCTGGACAGGCCCGACCCCCCCACCCCCTAGACCATGTTTTCTAGCACGTCCCTTAACTTTTCTTTTACCGCTGCCAAGTACCATTCATTCCCCATGGGTGATAAATGGACACCATCTAGTCTGTAGAGATCCGGCCTTCTGTGGGTGATGGCTTGGTGAGGAACCGCTACCCCGCCTATGCCGCTCAGCCATTTCCTTATTTCCCTATTCACTGTTTTCCTGGTCTTATTGATCTTTTATGGAGGTATCCCTACTCCCCAGGATATCCTTTCCACCCAGTCATTCCACAGGATGACTACTCCGGGGAACATGCACTTAATTGACCAAATGTCGCTTTTAATCATCTTCAACATTTGGACCCCTTTTGTCTCAACTAAGTCGTTCTCACCCAAATGTATAACTAATATGTCAGGCCCAGGCCCTTTTTCTTTGCTCAAAGTAGGAATCAACTGATGCCAGCGCATGCCTCCTCGGGCCATCCACCTGATTTGGGCATAGGCGGATAAGCCTAGCTGCGTCCCCCAATGGGTGATGTTCGCCGCCTTGCCAGCCCATCACACCAGGCTATGACCCATGATCCAAACTTTACACTTTGCCTGACATCTAGGACCTGGGGAAACAGAAATCATTATTCACGCTACATAGCCAGGGGGGGGCTGACATATGCCTTATACGCCCTGCTACGCCATCTGCCTATCACCTGCACCTCCTGCTCCCTGAGGCCTGCTGCTGTGGTGAAACTGGCTGCCCCAATACAGAAGGAATGCGTTCCGAATAAGCCGGCTGGGAGATTAAGGGCAGTGAGGGAAGCCCGCATGATTGTCGTAAGCTGGTATCTGGTCAGGGGACTCCCGTCACAGTGACAGAACAGAGCCCCAGGGAGCGGGGGCCATACAGCCAGGTATCCCAAAAGGGCCTGCACTGGGCAAAGTTGTGGAATCCCCACCCGAGACAGGGTGACGGTGACTCCTTTCCCTCTTTGGTCTGTTTTTGAACGGCGCAATCGCAGGGACACCTCCTGTTCCCCGATATGCACATCCTTGATGGTAAGTGCCCGGTTGGTCCTATCCCTAGCTGAATTGGCCATTAGCTCCCCCACCCTAAATGCCCCCCAAAAAGCCACCGTGAATGCAGCTGTGAACAGCTTCGCTTCCCCTTTGGAGTAGCAGACTTGTGGCAACACACCGCACATTGTTGCTAGCAACTGTGGGGTGATGGGAGGTCTGGTGTCTTGTGGTACACTCTTTTCCCTGGCCCATGATTCTAACATGCGATTGGCAAAAAATCCCCGATCAGACGGAGGGTGACCTGCGAAGCGGCTCATGAAAGCCACTGCAGCGAGCTTAACACTGATGGTACCTACAGCCAAGCCTTGCTGCCTAACTGCCAGCATAAATTTGAGGATCTGCAGTTCAGGGAAAGGGAAACCCATGTGCCAACCCTGGGAAGATCGAAAACCTTGGAACTCGTTGAACGCCCTTTGATATGCGACTCTGGTACGCAGGGCCAAGGAGGATCCCTGGACGGTGTTATAGAGGTCTATGATCCAAGGTTCCATGCCCATCGAGGTAAGGGCTCCAAGTCCCGCCAGGCTCCAGGTGCGAGCGAGCGAAACCGCTCCATCTGGAAGTGAGATATGGCTTCAGCCACCCCATTGTCCACTCCCGGCATGTGCCGGGCCCTAAATACAATGTTGTTCCATAGGCACACCAGCACAAATGTCCTAATGAGCCCCATCACCCTGGGTGAACTTGACGATTGAGCATTGACTTTATGGACCACGGCCTGGTTGTCGCACCAAAAAATTACCGTGCGATTGGCGAAACAATCAGTCCAGAGGTGGACAGCCAATACTATCGGAAAGAGTTCCAGGAACGTGAGATCCTTAGTCACGCCCTGTTCGATCCAATCTACTGGCCAAGGGGCCCCACACCACCGGTCCCTGAATATTACTCCTAACCCCATTCCCCCAGCTGCGTCTGAGTGGACCTGCAATTCTGCTTCAATTAGGAGTTCCTCCCGCCACACAGCCACCCCGTTGAAGTCCGCCAGGAATGAGGACCAAATATCCAGGTCATCTTTCATATCTCCGCTATTATTTAACATCTATATGCAGCCCTTGGGGGAGGTCGTGAGAGAGTTTGGGGTGTGGTGTCACCAGTATGCTGATGATACTCAGCTGTACGTCTCCTTTTCAACTGACCCAGACCCTGCTGTCTCGTTGCTATCCCAATGTTTGGAGGCCGTGGTGGAGTGGATGCAGCTTAGCAGACTGAAGCTCAACCCCGATAAGATGGAGGTGATGTTGGTGGGGAGAGCGACGGAGGTAGTGGCCCCCCTGGTTGGGGGGGTTCGCCCTCCTATAGCTCAGCAGGTTCAGAGTCTGGGGGTGGTATTGGACGTGGATCTTCGCCTGGAGCGGCAGGTGGAGGCAGTTGCTAAGGCGGCCTTCCGCCAGCTGTATCTGGTGCGCAGGCTGTGTCCATACGTCTCCGGCCTGGACCTGGCCTCCCTCATCCGTGCCTTCATCACCTCGAGGCTGGACTACTGTAACGTGCTCTACGTGGGGCTTCCCTTGTTCCTGGCCCAGAGGCTGCAGCTAGTGCAGAATGCGGTGGCTCATCTCCTTATGGGGACGGGCCGTTGGGAGCATGTTACACCTGTGCTCCGAGCTCTGCACTGGTTGCCGATAGCGTGCCTAGCCAGGTTCAAGGTGTTGGTGTTAATCTATAAAGCCCTACATGGGCTGGGCCCCTTATACCTCAGGGACCGCCTTGCCCTCCGC
>QEPC01011654.1:2719510-2771158 GCA_003113815.1 Sphenodon punctatus
AACAGGGCACAAGGACAGCGCCTGTTACAGTAAGGGAACCTCCTGCGGCGATGGTTAACAGTTAGGAAGAGATTGATGGACCCCAGTTTAAAGGGGGAAGTGGGAGGGTCACCTCTTCCCCCTTTTTATCGACTAACAATAAAGAGTGCGGCCGTTCAAATCCATACAAGTGTCCGCGTCTTCCTTGGGAGGGGTGCGTCGACAATAGAATGTTAGGAGTTATTTGGAAAGGGATAGAAAATAAAACTGAGGATGTCATAATGCTTCTATACAAATCAATGGTGCGACCACACCTGGAATATTGTGTGGAGTTCTGGTCGCCCCATCTCAAAAAAGACATAGCTGAACTAGAAAAGGTACAGAGAAGGGCAATGAGAATGATAAAGGGTATGGAACAGCTGCCGTACAAAGAGACACTTGACAAGCTGGGTCTCTTCAGCTTAGAGAAGAGAAGACTGAGAGGGGACATGATAGAAGTTTATAAAATCTTGAGTGGTGTGGAATGGGTAGATTTACCCTCTCAAATAGTACTAGAACTAGGGGACACTCCATGAAACTAGCTTCCGACAGATTTAAAACAAATAAAAGGAAGTGCCTTTTCATTCAGTGCATAATTAATATATGGAATTTGTTGCCAGAGGACGTTGTCAAGGCCAGTAGTATAGCTGGGTTTAAAAAAGGACTGGATAAGTTCTTGGAGAGTAGGTCCATTAATGGCTATTAACCAAGTAGCTTACGGGATGAACTTCTACTATCGGGAGCTGGGAGTGAACAACGGTGAATGGATTGCTCATTGTGACTGTTGGTTCTTCTCCCATGCGATCGAGATTGGCCACTGTCGGAGGACAGGATGCTGGGCTTGATGGACCATTGGTCTGAAGTATGGCACTACTTATGTTCTTATCGACAACCTTGGTGGTCAATGATGGACAGGTATGGCGGAGGCCACACAGATGTGCTAGCCTGGGTTATGACCTTGGTGATTTTCCAGACATCACAGTCTTCCCACCCCAGGGCAGAAGCACACCAACAATAGGTAGTGCCACAACAGATGCCCTGGTGGCTCCCGGGCTACAGCGGGCCTAGGTGCTGCGGGCCTCTGGGCACTGGCATGTTTGTTTTTACCCACTGTTGTGCCAAGCCAGTCAGACACACCTTCAGAAAACACCTACCAGAAAATGGAGGGTTCATCTGACAAATCTGAGAAGAAATGAACATGAATCCTTTCCTTCCAAAACATACCAAAGCCACACCGGAGAAGTAATAGACAGTTGCATTGTGTGGGTCAAATTTACAGCTGGAACATCAAAGTTAAGCAAGTTTAACTTTATTGACTTCACGTTTTTCTGAAAAGTAATGTGTAAACAGGAAATAAATACTACTGCTAGTTGCATTTGGTACCTATTGACTCAGCATCTGCTAGCAATAAGGTAAAATAAACATGCCCACATTTATACATGCTGCTTGCCTTGGACAGCAAAATGATTTCCACCATTATCATCAGACTCCCATTGTATGTTCCCCAGACTGCATTGTGAATAGCCAAGGAAATGCCTGACATTACATAATGCGTTCTATATGCCATGAAGGCCAGTAAAGCAGAGCTCTGGTGAACCATAAGGAGAACATTGCTGGAACTCCTTGTTAGGCTCTCTACAAAAAATGTCTGGAGTGGTTACCATCTCCAGACAATTTCTAGCTGGTGTTCACCAAAGCTGAGAACCAGCAAGATCTTTAGTCCTGTTATAGCCTACACAAATCTTTGGGGTGGAACTAGGTTACCCGCAAAATCGGGTAACCCATCAAATTTCTGGTACCCAATTTGACCCAATAATGATTGGGTACCATGCAGTACCCGATTACGATCCGATTGGGTACCCGATGTCCTGAATTGTCAACTTCCAGCCCCAGAATGTTGACTTCCAGTACCAATATTTTGACATTTATGTTGATATGCCAACTCCTGTAATCTATTTATCAGGTTTCCATGAAGTTTGACATTTTTTTTGGGCAACTTCTGGTCCTGGAAAACTACGTCCAGTTCCATTTTTTCTTTTAGTTCTCTCCTCCCCTCCCCCCCAATTTTTCTCCTTAAAACACNAGCAGCCATGCAGAAATTTTGCTAATAAAATGCTTCTGTAACTTTTCATTTAAAAATCTCAGTTATAAGTAGCATGTCTTTTGGTCCAATCACTAGCAATGCACGTTTCCCTCATTTTAATGCACATCTGTCTCTATATTATGTAGAAAGTGAACATACTAGCTACGGAAGTTGTGGATTCTCTAGCCATGGAGCATTTGAAGAAGAGGCTGGATGAACATATGTCTAATGTCTAGGATAATTTAGAAATGGCAGATCCTGTACCATGCAGCAGACTGGAGTTGAAGAATCTCCTTTTGTGATACTATGAAATTATCATGGTAATCAAGGGACAACAAACTGGATTAGGGTGGAATCCTCCTCCAGACATTTGGTTTTGGCTCTAGCCTTTAATGCCTATAGGAGTCCCACTGAAGTGAGATGGCTGTGGAAACACACTTGCAGGCTAAACACAAGATTTTAGCTATGGGTTGGATATCTAACACCAGATGCCATGATTCAAAAAGGATCAAGAACCAAACCTTCAGCGATGTGCCAGCTGACTTGAAGACAGCTATGAAAACAAGGTTCTTGATCTAAGAGCTTTCCAAACTTTAACTACTCTGCTCTATAGCTGTCTCTTATACACATCTAGATGGTAACTCGTCGGGTACCTGATGCAGTACCCCAAAAAGCAGGTATTAACTGCGGGTTTTAAATTTAGGACCTGTTTCAGCTCTAGCTAGATCTACTACTATCTGCTACTTCTCCTGTGTGGCTTCAAGCTGCCATCGAGTTACTGTTCTTTAGCTGCATCAGTGGATTCACTCAAACTATTTCTTCTCTCTGGTCTTACATGAGCCTTACATGGGGCACAGGCACGGTCATGGCCAGGGTCCCATGGATTCTACATTTCCACCATTGCTGCCAATGGGGAAAATGCAGAATCCACGGGGTCCTGGTCATGGCCTTCCAAACTGTAGTGAAATTCAACTTGGGTTCACAGTGTTTCCCTCTCCAGGAAGGCTAACAGTGGGAAATCTGTCCCCTCCATGGACCAGGCCAGAGAACAGGGTGGGGGCAGCTAGAGACCTGGGCACTAGTACTCTACAGGGCCATAGGGTGAGCAGCCAGGGTCACTGAGCCGATGGGGACAGTGCATGCTAGGGCTACCTTACTGGGGCAGAGAAACTAGAGTCACTGGGGTGGGAAAGTGGGCCATGCTGGGATGCTTGGAGGTGGGGGAACAATGCCTCTTTGAGCAGAGAGGTGTGGCATGTTAGGTTACACTGGGTGTTTTCCAAATTTGATGGTGGCTGGGTTTAGCATGCTTCAGCGCAGTTTAACCTGGAGACCGCTGTCACAATAGTTGGTGCCCGCCATATGCTTGCATGGGCTGCATCCCAACTGTGGGGGAGCAGTCGGAGCTGTGATTTGAGGAAGTCCCTGAGTCACAGTCCGGACTAGCCACCATCATGGTTGGGATCCTACTGCCCAACTGGGAGTAAAGCAGGCTTTCACGTTTGAAAGTCTGCTTTACTCACCCCGGACCAGCAGTGGGGCAGCTGCCATTACTTGCCATGGCTGCCCATCAGGGATGGGTCACTGGGAGCAGCACAGGGGCAGGGCTGGGCAGCCGTATGTCCACCAAGTTTCCCAACGGCTGGGCTCCTGTCACATTATTTCAGGGGCATGGCTAAATCCTGGCTGTGGTGGCGGCCCAACCCTGAAGGGGGTAAGTCCATGACAGCACCTGAATGCTGTCACATTAGTTTTACTTTTTACCCACTGGGACAGGGAGGTGAGGCTCAGCAGGCCCTCCTGATTGTCTTGTCATCAGGCGGTTCCTGTTCCATCCACCTGAAAATCACTCCAGCTAGCCTGCTAGGGTCCACCCCCTTGTTTCCTGGTCACTATCGTTAATAGTACTGAACAAAATACCATAATGACCAAACTGAAATACTAAACTGGATGAAGCAAACAAAACAAAGTAAACGAAGACATGAATATCACTTACCCAGACAACAATTGTTGGAACAGACTGTTCAAACATCTGGTAGCACACCCAGATATGTGAATAATCTCTGTGAATTCAGAATGGCCCTATTGGGGATGCTCACCATCATGGAGCAATTGGGAACAGATGCTACAGTGATGTCTGAAGAACAGCAGAATTGAATATGTTAAGTTTGGTTTTGCTATATTTAGGATGGAAAGGGCAGTAAGAAATAATAGGCTTGACACTGAAGTCTGTCTGCTAGCCACCGAGCAGCATTTCAGCATCAGCACTGATATGCCAAAACCCAAAATCCTTTAACCTTAATGCTTTCTTTGCGGGAATTGTCTGTAACTTCACTTTCCACAGATAGCATAACAACAAATGACAAGAGATTGCAGTTTGTCAGTTGGGGGTAATATTTGTTCGGCAGTTCTTACCCAATGGCCACAGTTCCAAACCCCCTCAGCGTGGGATCCATGCGGCACCATGTGCTCTCTATGGATGTGTACGCGGGTTGCGTATGGCACATGCAGGGTATGGGATTGGCGCCACCATCTCTGCCAATGCTATTTCTTGTAGCTACAGGAAGGCTTGCTAGAGTGGAAGCTTTATGATTTCAAACCCAGTGCTCTCATCCAAAATTCTGTACTATCCCTTAAAGAGCACGATTTTCATGGAAAAACCTCTACATACTCAAAATTATTGTATCTCCTACTGAACTGGATAATTAAACTGTATTCTAATGGCTCCCCATCACTGACCAATCTTGTCATTGGGTTGTTTTAGTACTCAGCATGTTGCCATGCTGCATTTTAAGCAGATACTGCTAAATTCTGTCCACGGATATATGAATGCAACTCCCACTGAAATTAATTAGAGCTGCTTTGAAGTTGGTTGGAATTCCATGTCCGACGGCAGGTTTTGGATTCTTGATTCAAAGCTTATCAGCTACCATGAACTCTCAAAGGACACAACATTTTGGTACCTTTCTGTTCAGCTAAGTTATTTCGGTTCCATTATGCACACATCCTCGACTTCCTGTAGGCCTAACAATTTCTTGTGTGAGAAAAGGGAGACCTGTCAGCTGCCTTTTATACCGTTGACCATGGGATGTTGTTGACACGGCTGTGGGACCTGGCTGGGATGCGTGGGACTGCTCTTGAGTGGTTCCACACATTCCTGGCTGGGAGTACTTTTGTACCTTTCCCCCTCCTTTGTAAAACTTGAACCTGAACATCTTGTTTTGTGCAGCATGATTCTTTAGGATGTGCTTGTGGCAAGGGTGTTGAATGTTGACTTCATCCCAAAACAAGAATTGAAAGAGGAAAAAAAAAAACTTGATCCAGGAAGCATTCTCTTGGGATTAGAATAAAGGGGTGACAATCACAACTCCTGAGTCATAGTCCTGACCTAGACTTATAACATCAGATTAGGATGGGTGGTGTTCTCCTGGAGGGGGTGCTGCTGTTGTGGCATGGATAGTAGCACCATTATTATCCAGTTCTTTCAGGGTTGTCCAGCATAGCACTGCTTGCTGTCCTGCCTCCTTCAGCTTCTGCACCAGACTCCTCAGCTGATGGTGTGGCATCCCCAGACTCCAACTCCTGTCTCATAGAACCCTACCTTTTTCCAATGGGAGGGCAATGCTGAGAAGGGTGTGTTGCTGCCTTACTATGCATGTTGGATGGCTCTCGAGCTGGAACCAAGAGGCAATTCTGTATTGACAAATAGAATTTGCATATTTGGACATCCTTTGGAACATTCACGATATATTCATGCTTGAAATGGTTTCTGGGGGCGTTGCTGGCTGGGGTAGTCAGTGCTTCCCTTAGGGAGAGTAGGGTGTCCAAGGGCCTTAAGGCTGTGGTCATCAACCCCTGCTCAAAAAAAAATCTCTTGATGTTGGCCCCCCCACCAACTATCGCCCTGTCTCTATCCTTCCCTTTTTAGGGAAGGTTATTATACAGGGGGAATTGTACCCTGTTGATTTTGCTAGATCTCTCAGCTGCCTTTTATACCGTTGACCATGGGATGTTGTTGACATGGTTGCGGGACCTGGCTGGGGTGCATGGGACTGCTCTTGAGTGGTTCCACACATTCCTGGCTGGGAGAACCCAGAGGATGGTGATTGGCAGTGACTTGTTGTCCCCTCAAAAGCTCCCTTGTGAGGTCCCACAGGGTTTCATCTTGTCCCCAGTTCTGTTCAGTGTGTATCTGAGGCCCCTGGGTGAGATCATTCAGTGATTTGGAGAGAGGCATCAATATGCGGATGACACCCAGTTCTATCTCTCCTTTTCATCTGACCCAGGTTCTGCACCCAGTACCTAGTTGCTGTTGGGGACTGGATATGGGCAAGCCGATTGAAGCTGAATCCAATCCAGACAAGATCGAGGTGAAGATGGCTGGGGGGAAGTGGGAACCTCTGTCACTGATGAGGTCTGGCCTTCCTTGGTCACTCAGGTTAGCAGCCTTGCGGTGCTCCTGGATCCACTGCTGCACTTGGACTGTCAGGTGGTGGCGGTGGTCAGGAGCACTTTTTACCTACTTCATCTGGTGAGAAGGCTGTGACCTTTTCTATCAGATTTGGATATGACTACCATCATCCATGCCTTCATAACCTCGAGGCTAGACTACTGCAATGAGCTCTACATGGGGCTGCCCTTGAAGACTGTTCAGAAGCTGCAGTTGGTGCAGAACGTGGCAGCCTGTCTTCTGTTGGGGACAGCTCACCGGAAGCACATTATACCGGTGCTCCAGAGTCTGCACTGGCTACTGATAGCTTTCTGGGCACAATTCAACAGGTGGTGGCTCGGCACAGGTGGTGGCTTGGCAGTTTCAGTGACATCTAGACTGTGTCAGTTATCTGGATCCCTCGCAGTCCAGTTTTCATCTGAGTTTTAGCACCGAGACTATGCTTGTGGCCTTGATCGATGACCTTCGCCATAATTTGGACCAGTGTTGTTGATCCTGTTAGATCTTTCGGTTGCATTTGATACTGTTCCTCTCCTTTTCAACTGACCTAGACCCGGCAGTCTCGGTGCTTACCTGGTGTTTGGAAGCTGTGGGGGATTGGATGAGGGTGAACAGTCTGAAGTTGAATCCCGACAAGATGGAGGTGATGATGGTGGGAAAGGCTGAGGGACTGGTGGCCCCCTTCACTGATGGGGTATGTCCCCCATTGGTACCTCAGGTCCATAGTTTGGGAGTGCTCCTTGACTCATGGCACCACCTGGAGGCCCAGGTGGCAGCTGTGGTGAAGGGGGCTTTCCACCAATTACATCCGGTGCTTTGGCTTCAGCCGTATGTCTCAGTTATGGATCTGGCCACCATCATCCATGCTTTCATCACCTCAAGCTTGGACTACTGCAACATGTGTTACATGGGGCTACCCTTGGTGATGGTCCAGACACTGCAGCTGGTGCAGAATGTGGCAGCCCGTCTCCTTGAGGGGACGGGTTGCCCTAAGCACATTACACCAGTGCTTCATTCATTGCACTGGTTGCCTATAGTCTTCCAGACCTGATTCAAAGTGTTGGTTTTGACCTATAAAGCCCTGAATGGCCTAGGTCTGGCTTATCTGCAGGATCACCTCACGCCCCGGGTCCTAGATCGGTCTCTTCAGTCGGCCAGGGATGCCTCCCTTGGAGTCCCCCAGGTATCTCAGGTGGCGACGATGGGGGGGTGTTCTCGGTGCCTGTACCATGGCTGTGGAACTCCCTCCCAATGGAGATCTGTCTGGCCCCAGATCTCGCCTCGTTCCAAAGACAGTGTAAGATCTGGCTGTTCCTCCAGGCCTTCGGCGAGGGAGACAGGTGGGAGGGTTAGGAAGGGGGAAGAAGGTTGTTGCCTCTGCCTGGGGTTATTTATTATTGTTTTTATACTGCTTTAAATATGTTTTAAATATGTTGTAAGTCGCCCTGAGCTACTGCAGCAGGAGGGGGCGGCTAAGAAATTGAAACAAACAAACAAATAAATTCAAAGTGCTGGTTTTAAACTATAAAGCCCTAAATGGCTTGGGCCCCAGGGATTTGAAAGACTGCCTCTTCCTCTGTGTCCCATTGTTGTGGCCTCTGAAGTCTGCCAAGGGCACTCCCTTGTGAGTGTCAACTGCCCGTGACATTGTTACGAGGGTACGGAGGGGAGTGTTTTTGCTTGCTGCCTCACAATAATGGAACTCCCTCCCATTAGAGGGTCCGCTTAAGCCCGAGCCAGTTTGTCTTCCAGAGATGTAAGACCTTTTTGTCTGGCCAGGCATTTTGCAGGCGGGAATAGGGTTGGGTGGGAGTGGGTAGAAGGGGTTGGGGAGGGGGATTGATAGGTGGTGGGACTGGGGTGGGTGGGGTGGGTGGGATGTTAGGGGATTTTAATGTATTTTATTGTATTTTATATTTTTAATGTTGTTAGCTGCTCTGAATCTGCGAAGATGGGTGGGGTAATAATGTAAAAAAATAATATTTAGATTGCTGTATTTTGGCTGTTTTGGTTGGCTGTTTTGGTTATTTGTCTATTTGTTTTGGGTATTTAAATAATACTACAAAAGTGGTTGAAACACTGAAAATGAATTACTGAAACAATCAAAAATGAATAACAGAAATGACTGAAAATAAACAAAATCCCTGAAAGGAAATATTCAAAGCCAATATTTGTTTTGGCTGCCAAATAGGCTAACGGGGGCAGGGAGCCCGCATTCTCTGACTTTTCCCCATTGTCTCCAATGAGTCCCTTCCCTGCGGATAGCACTCCGTTTCTGCTTTGTCTGATTGGAAACAATTAGCCCAAATTTGACAAACACGTAAAAAAGGTTTGTTTTACCTCTAGGTGCCCCCTTTCTGCGAGTGTCGAGTCCAGGCTGACTCAGGGGGGGTCTGGGAGTCTCAGCAATGACTGACTTCTAGTCTCCAGTCAGCGGCAGGCCACCAGGCCTAGCACCCCCCAACCCCAATTCTCAAGAAGTGGGGACAGTGCACCCCACCTTAGGCCAAGAGCCAAGTAGAGCTCCTTGAATGGATTTACCTGCCAGCTCCTGCCAGCAAAGGGAAGCAGCAAAATACATATGGCTGACCCTGACTCGGGTGGCCACCTATGCACATCTTTAAGGAACACTTATGACAAATACAAGTTACAGGGCCTGCGTTGGCACCTAGGCGACGTGCACTGTCCCCACTTCTTGGGAATTGGGGTTGTTGAGGGGTGCTAGGCCTGCCACTGACTGGAGACTATTGCTGGGGACTGGAAGTCAGTCATTGCTGAGACTCCCAGACCCCTCTGAGTGTACCTGGACTCAGCACTCACAGAAAGGGGGCACCCAGAGGTAAAACAAACCTTCTAAAAGTGTTTGTCAAATTTGGGCTAATTGTTTCCAATTGTTTAAGGAACACTTATGAAAAATACATGTTGCAGGGCCTGCATTGGTGCCCTAGGTGCCATTGCAGGGTCTGCAACATGTATTTTTCATAAGTGTTCCTTAAAAATGTGCATTGGTGGCAACCCAACCATCACTTTGTGCTTCAGCTTCTCTCTCTGTCAAACTGAATAGCAAATCTAGCCACCTCATACGGGCACACGGTGCTGAACGCAGGCTTGGCTAAGAGTTCAGAAGGGGCTTTTCGAACCCCATGATAAATGCAAAGGATTCCTAGTCAGTGAACTCTACAGAATCTCAGAAGATAGCATTTCCACCAGGCACAGTCATCAGAGGAAGGAGGTTACATTTGACATGAGCAATGTTTTGCTACCTTATGGCTAGGTTTTGTATTGATTTTATTTTGCATCCCACCTTAGGCTCAGGGGGACTCACATTTTAACTTATTCACTTTAACAATTAGCATCTAACCATTCACATTACTAATTAACTCAACTAGTAATCCTGTTAACTCAACTAGTAGGATGCTGCAGCCATTCAGAAGCAAAGCTTAGGGTGCAATCTGCTATCCACTGAAGTTAATAGCAAACCGCCCATTGACTATAATGGTGGAGGGTTTGAGCAAGACCTTAGTGTTAAGGCTGTTCATTTAATAGAATACTGATAGCCTTTAATTAAGTGCTAATCTGAGTAGCATAGAACATTGTCACAGGGTAATAGTCTCTTGCTGTCCTGTAGGCAACACATTTATTGAATAAGATTTATTTGCAAGACAGGAGATATTGATCTTCTGCTGTTACAACAGCACTACTTTTCTTTTACCAGGTGATTGATGGCGATGGAGGTGCATCATCTGATGGATGTCAGAATGCAGGAGAGAGTGGCTGTTCCATGTGCTATTTTGGAATGGTGCATTGCAAAATGTTGGAGTAATGATCTCTCCTAACTTAAAGGGCCCTGATCCCATGACTGTGTGCTTAGTGGTTTGTGTTTGCAGGATCAGGGCCAGAATCTTGGAATAGCCTAAAGCTATTGTATACACAATGTAAAATGCACAAAGATGGTTGTATACACTATCCAGTTAATAGCTGTCTCATGAAAATGTATTCAGATGGGATACGTTTTGAATCAATCAGTTTAAAATTGCCTAAGTTTTACCTTTTGTAATTCCCTACCCCCCATAAATACTGTATATGAAGCAGCCATGCAGAAATTTTGCTAATAAAATGCTTCTGTAACTTTTCATTTAAAAATCTCAGTTATAAGTAGCATGTCTTTTGGTCCAATCACTAGCAATGCACGTTTCCCTCATTTTAATGCACATCTGTCTCTATATTATGTAGAAAGTGAACATACTAGCTACGGAAGTTGTGGATTCTCTAGCCATGGAGCATTTGAAGAAGAGGCTGGATGAACATATGTCTAATGTCTAGGATAATTTAGAAATGGCAGATCCTGTACCATGCAGCAGACTGGAGTTGAAGAATCTCCTTTTGTGATACTATGAAATTATCATGGTAATCAAGGGACAACAAACTGGATTAGGGTGGAATCCTCCTCCAGACATTTGGTTTTGGCTCTAGCCTTTAATGCCTATAGGAGTCCCACTGAAGTGAGATGGCTGTGGAAACACACTTGCAGGCTAAACACAAGATTTTAGCTATGGGTTGGATATCTAACACCAGATGCCATGATTCAAAAAGGATCAAGAACCAAACCTTCAGCGATGTGCCAGCTGACTTGAAGACAGCTATGAAAACAAGGTTCTTGATCTAAGAGCTTTCCAAACTTTAACTACTCTGCTCTATAGCTTCTAGCTTGCAAAACAAAAGCGAAGGTAGATCTTGTTTAAATGTCAAGGCTGACTCAAGAAAGGGTGCACTTTAGAATTGGAATAGATAGTACATTTAATATTTATTGTTATTTTCAAATAGTCACCCAAATAACTTTCTGCATCTGAAACAAACACCTGCTTATTCATTATTGGGATAATTTGCTTTGGATACATAAAAACGATTAAGATATGAAACCTACCAACAACTCGTGCAATGTATGTGCAGAGTGCATGTACGCAATGCGCGTGCATGGTGTGTGCACTGCACACCCTGTGTGCGCACCATGTGTACATGTTTTGCATGTGACAAGTGCACCCAGCATGCGGACCTTGGATCGTCCCCTAAGTGGGTACAGATAATGTTTCATCAGACCCAGATATTTTTTTTAGCTTTAGCAGAAATTAGTATTCTTCTCTATTTGTTTAGGCTTAATTAATGAAATTTACGGTTTAATTAATGAAATGTATGGTATAAATACTCCTGAGTTTAAAGATCCTGGCTTGAACAGTGCTGGCCCAAGACTCCAGTCTTTGTTGCATGTACTTAATTTAAAGTTAGAAAATGGAGTATATCCTAGTCCCTCCTAAGGTGAATATACATTTATCTCGAAACCTAGCCTCAGTACTATCAATTATGTAATAATTGATCCTGATTTGTGGCCCAGTATATCGGAGTTTAATATCATTACTCACCCAGAAAGCGACCATCTTCCTCTTTCAGTAATCTTTACAAATGAGATTTGTATATCTAATTGCCAGCAACAAGTCCAGAGGTGTGTCCAAGGGATAGGTGATGGGCTTACCCCTTTAGTAGCCAATAAGAAATTACATTGGGACAGCCAATTGGACTTAATGCTTTGTGAAAAACTGCAGAGTGAGAAATTACTCAGGATTAAGCAAAGGGTATTCGAAGCCAAATCTCCCCAAGAAGTTCTTAATTTTTGTCAACACATTTTTGATTTACTCTATAATTATTTTCTTATTCTAGCAGGCAAGTACTCTAGCCATCCTAAATTGTCAAGGGGGGCTTCTTGGCTTGATATAGAATGTTATGGAAGGAAAAGACAGTGAAACAAAAAACCCAAGGATCTAAAGAAGGGGAATTTATCAGATTTTATTGTATTCCGTGAGTTACGGAAGGAATAGACTGAGATTAGAGAGTGGTCTAGAGGCTATTGCTACTAAAACTTCTATTAGATGATTATCTTTACTGGTGTAAAATCTTGACCTATTTCCCCCCCCTAAGACTCCCTAAAATCTGCCTAAGACTCCTTAAATCTGCCTTCTGGAAAACAAAGTATTAGCACCTGCCAGTAAATCACCTTGGTTGAGCTTTGTAACAAATTCTCTTATGAGGTTGGTGTTTGGATATCTTGTCCTTGAAGATCAGAGATTAATTTCTAAATCTGACAAATTTGACAAATTACAGATCTTCCAGTGACATAGCTCATTTGATCTGACAACAGTGCATTTCCCTCAAATAACTCCATTGTATATCCATTGGGAAGGATGAGAATGGTTAAAGTGTTATCTTCTTTTAGATTTAAAGAAGTTTCAGCAAATGGCTTTAACTAGGTTGAGATTACAACAAATGCCAACAGCCATCACTGCGGGATACAGATTGAGTATTCCAACTCAAGAGAGAGATTGTCCACTATGAAGAGACAGTCCACTATGTTCTCGAGTGTCCATTATATAAATAGACTAGGGAATGGTTGCTATTCCCCCTGCCCTGCTTTTTAGTTGCTTTTTCCAAGAGAAACTAATCTGCATCTTGCAACAAAAGAATGAGGATTTTGTAGCTTGCTTGCAGCATTTGCCCTACAGGCAGTGGACCAGAGACGTATATTTATGGCCAGCATGAATGTTAGTTGAGATTATATCCTTATTTTTGTTTTTATTTATGTAGTGTATCTTTGTGTGTGTTGGATCATGGTGAAAGCTAGCATCTTAATAAACTGATTGATTGATTGATTGATCCTGTCTCATGGTCACAGGCTGTTTTTACATGTGTACAATTATCTCTGAATGAGAACTCTGGAATGGCAAATCTGGATTTACAGGTACTTCAGAATAACTGTTTATATAATCATTATAATTCCAGAATAAGCACTAATATCAAATCAAATTTTATTCCAAATGTGTGACCATAGGTCTTAGCATATACACATAAAACAAGCAATAACTAATCAATAAAATTGAAAATATAAAACTCATATACCCAAAAGGAGTCAAAATATACATCAGCCTATTGCGGGTCCCACTTCTTAAGATATTTGGCTCTAATATTGTGAGCATTTGCCAAAAATTTGGCAACACAGGATGTTATGTTAGGAGTGCTATCAGCCAATAAAAAGGATACATAAACCCGTTGTGATCTACCTGGTAGACATCTTAAAAGAGGACCAATTAATTGTTCTCTAATATCAACATATAGTCCACAGAACAGTAAGACATGGGCAACTGTCTCAACCTCACCTGCACCACAGGGGCAGACTCTTAAGTGGAACGGTACACCCTTATATCGGCCTTCCAAGAGAAGGGAAATACATTTAACCTTGTCCTAAGGAACATAGCTCTTTGTAGAGGAGAAAGGAAACTGACTAGGTACTTTGCACCAGACCACCCAGCTGGAACTATTGGTAAATAACCAATAAGGGATCTTGCCTCCCGTATCCTGGACATATCAACCTGTTGTTCAGTATCGGCAAGACATTGGAAGAGCTCCACTCTGGCCTTTGCATATCCCTGCATTGCCAAATAGGGGATAGAAAACCCCATATGTTGGATCTTATTCTGGATTTTATTTATGCAGCCACTGGAAAAAGCACTAATATGGAATAAGCAGTAAGCAGTTCTCTATTTCAGGTGTGTGTGGGGGCGGGGGGAGTGTGGCTCTAGTGAGGAATAAGCGTCTACACGAACATTATTCTGGACTTAAAGTTTGAAGTAAATAAATCTTTAAAAATTAGGACATATAACTCCGGATTACAAGAAGAATCCAGATTTAGTACTCTGGTACATCTGTGTACACGAGCACTTAAATCTGGATTTAGATTAAGTCTGGATTTACGATAGTGCAAAAACAGCCAGAGTGCATAAAGCCATAGCCAAATGATTACAGCTACCCTATTCAGCAGAGTGTCCTAAAATCTGGATCAGGACCCCAATTGGGAGCACACTATGGATGGGACCATCATCCTAATTGGTATTTTATGTATGTGCATGTCTTTGTTGTGGTTTGGGGTCAGAGGTCTATTTAAGTCTCAAAATAGGGTTACTTAGGCAGAAGTTTGGAAATTACTGCTGTAGAGGGAGGGAGGGAAGGAGGTGTGTGTGAGGTAGAGAGTGTGTGGACAGTCTGAGGGGGCAGAAATGATAATGGCTGTGATGTGTACAAGTTTTTAGTAGGGGGGTAGGCAGGCACCCCATTCATTTTCATTATTATTTTAATTTTCATTTACAAAAAAACCTTCATTTTCAGGGGGTTTCATAAAGGAAAACATCTTTTGTTGTTGCTTTGTGTTTTTTCCCCCCATTTCTTTTTATTAAAAATAAAAATAAATCACTGTGCATATGAAAATGGATGCTGGACCATTGTCTGCACGCTCAGCCCTTTCCCAAGATGGCACTGGCAGTGTTGGCACAATTTTGGAAAAGGGCAGCTGGTCTGTACATGCACAAAATGACTGCTGTATGTGCAGAACAGCTGGACCCGACACTGCCGGCACAATTTTGGGAAAGGGTGTGCGTGTGCAGAATGGCCCTGGTCATACACAGTTGTTGAGTTTTTAAAATCTTTTATTTCTTATTTTGGTAACAAAAATGGTGCCAATTAAATTTTAATTACCACTGCATGTCATTTTCATATTTTAATTACTAAAATGAATGGGCCATCATTCGTTTTAGTAATTTAATTTATTTTTAATTGCACACCTCTAGTTTTTACCCATATCTTACTAAGTAAATTTGACTGTTCCAGTTATAGGGTATATACACTGAGTCAGTATAGCCTAGTGGCTAAAGTGTTGATTTGGGAGACCTGGGTTCAAATCTTGTTTTAGCTATGAATTCATTGTGTGGCTTTGGGTATGTCAGTATTTCTCAGCCTCGGTTCCCCATCTGTAAAATAGGACTAATAACTAGGGCTACGAATTTGTCATGGAAATTTTCTTTAAAAATCATGAGTTGGTCATGGCAGGAATGAGGAAAAGTTGTGGAAAACTCATGGGTAATTAAAAAAAACACTTTTATTCAATATTGTATTTTGTAACCCCCCCACCTTAGATTGTAAACCCAGGGATTAGATTGTAAAACACCCCCCCCCACCCCAGCACAGAATAGAAGGAGGAAAACACACCCCACCCCTTAGATTGTAAACCCAGAGATTAGATTGTAAAACACCCCCCCAGCACAGAATAGGAGGAGGAAAACACACCCCACCCCTTAGATTGTAAACCCAGGGATTGTAAAGCCCTTTGAAAGCTCCAGGCTTAGATTTTAAGCCCAAACAGGGGATAAAGGCAGAGGAAATGCTGCCGTCTCCTCCTGGGAGCCTCTTGAAGCTCTGACAATGGTAACATTCTCTGCCTCTGATCCCACTGCCACGCCATGTTGTGCTGCCACTTGACCACCCCCAAAGCACCGCCCTCTACAAGAAACAACACTGAGGAGGGGTTTGGAGCTCCAGGGAGAGGCGGTGGCTTTACCAGGTGGCACCCAGCGTGCTATTCTCGCCAGCTTCTTGCCATACCGCCGTGTCTCCACAGCCAGGGAGGGGTTTGGGGCTCCAGGGAGACACCGTGGATCTTCTTAGCACCATTGAGCATGCTCTTCTCACCAGCTTCTTGCTGGCTCTGCTCTTCAGTTTGGGGGAAATCTCAAAAAACTTGGGAAAATCACAGAAGTCATTGGGAAGATCTCAAAAGTCATGGAGGGGGGCAAAGGTCACTAAAAACGTGACTTTTGTCACCACCATGACAAATTCTTAGCCCTACTAATAACTACCTACCATAGAAAGTTGTTGTGAGGGTGAACTACATCAGGATTGTAAAGCACTTTAAACACTGAAAGTGCTATATGAATGACTCTGATAAACAAGAAGAGGCAACTAGGTGTTCTACAGCAGCAACGTTGCCTGTCCTATAAGCCCGGCTCTCTTTCTTGCACAGGTAGTGCATTGTTGGTCTGCATGCAGCCAACTACATGTCACTCAGGGTCAGTCCCAGGTATTTTGCTAACACAGCAGGGGTGTAGGTATCATAGGAACAAGAGGGTCATTTGCCCACAATCCTGTCTTGCTGTGGCATGGCCGGGCACGAGACTGAGCAAAGTGGCAGCACCGGCAGCGTGGGCCCACCCAGTGTGCGGCACAGATTGGAGCTGGCAGCAGCGGCACAAGGCAGGCAGCACATCTGCAGCCTCCAGGGTTCAGGCGCAGCAAGCAGATGGAGGGAGAGGTACTGCAGTGTCAGGAGGAGTGTCTCTGGACTCAGAGCAGTGGACTCTATGGATTTACTGTATACCTCGACAGTTTTCTGCAATAAGGACACTGGGGGAGGGAGTAGGTCGGGGGAGAGGATGGTGATTGGGGGGGAGGGGTGTACTGGGCCCATTACAACCTAACTACACCCGCGTGACATTACCAAAATGTATTTTCAGTCCCTCTCAGGAATGACATTTAGCCCTTGAGAATGGGGCTCTTTGAGGCTCCGAGTGTCATGATAACCCCCTTGGGGATGCCCTCAGAAAGGTCACTGCCCTAGACTAAACATTCACCTTGTCAAATGCCTGGGCTTGTTCTGCTGTCTCCAGAAATTAGGCAAAAAGGCAAAGCAACCAGCTCTCCATTTCTTCAGGGTGTAAAAGCAAAGGCCTTGCCAGGACAGCCTACACAATCCTCCTTTTCTTTTTATGTGGGGTCCTTCATTGCTCCCAGCTGCTTCCTGCTCTGCTGGGATAGATAATAATCAGCTTCACGGGGAGGTTCTCGCCTCCGTGCCTGGCAGCTATGACACACTCTGTGGGGGCAGGTCCCGTTCCAGCCCCTTATTCCACAGCACTCCAGGGAAGGAAGGCTGCCAGGCTCTCTGTGGGGGAGATGCACCCCGTCATGTTGCTGCTGCATTTGGCTTTGTTTTTGTGAGCGCTCTGTGGCGGCATCATGTTGTTCCTCTCTCGATTCTCATTGCAGCCCCCAAGCCTCTTGACAAATTCCCTTGCAGGCGCAGCTACTCCTTCATTTGAATAAAACCATCATCAAAAGCATTCGGTTGAATCAGCCATTAAAATCCTTAATTCTGAGCCATGCCATGGGTGATTTAGAAAGGGCAATTAAAAAGCAAGGGAATCGTCTCTTTTTTATTGTGACGGCTCCCTGTTCACAGGAGCTGTTGCTATTAGCCTCAGTCAGAAAACTGTCAGTTCAGAGACCGATGCTGTGTTTTATTGCTTGCTGTTTCCCGCTCAAGAAATGGAATGAAAGCCCTTCTAGCAGGACACAATCAATAGAGTCTTAAGGAGGGAAGGGGCACAGCCTGCCCACTCTCCTTGGACAGGACATCCACAAACCTCTAGCTGCTGTTTGCATCCTGGAAGGGGCTGTGTGTGCCACAGAGGGTGTGAGGCAGAGGTAGGAGAGAGCACTCCACAGCCAAATAGCCACAGAGCGCTGGCTCCTGTTTACACCTCACACTCTCCGTCCATTTCTCTGTGGTGTGTACTTGAGGGATTTCAGGAAGAAACAAAAATGTTTTATTTGGAAATGGCTGGCTAAGGCTCTCTCACCCCCTCACCCTCTGCAGGATGTGGTGCTGCCATGGTGCGAGGTAGGAGGAGGTGGGGCGAAGTGACTTTCCTGCTTTTTTCCATCATTCCCATGACCTCATCAAAGCACCACAATGCCGCATCACTCTGAAGAAGCAGGGGCAGACAAAGATGCACAGGGAGAGGGAAGGAAGTGTTCCCCTTTCCACATTCCTGGTTGGTGGACATGACCAAAGGGAGGGCCCCTTGACCACATTGCTCCTTTGCTACAAAGATAGGGCTGGCCTGTGATTGACCTGAACATTGACTAGGGGTGAGCATGAGGCCCCATGTCATTTTCGTTTTTTGTTTTCGTTATCAAAAATGTCATTTTCATTATCGTTATTAATGACAATGTCGTTTTCATTATCATTGTCGGCATCTTTTCAAACAAAGATTTTATTTTGGGTATCGATATCGTTATCAATTCTGATAACTATATATATGTAAGACGTGCTATACTGGGTCAGACCAATGGTCCATCTAGCCCAGCATCCTGTCACCAACAGTGGCCAATCACGGTGGCTTGGGAGAAGCATCCAACAGGTCACAATGGGGGATCCATTCCCTGTTGTTTTCCCCCAGCTCCCGTCATGTTCCCTGATCCTATCTTGCAGAAACTTGTCCAAACCTCTTTTAAACTCAGCTATAGTACTGGCCCTTACCACAGCCTTTGGCAGTAGATTCCACAACCCAATTATACGCTGAGTGAAAAAATATTTTCTTTTATTTGTTTTAAACTTGCCACCCATGAGTTTCATGGAGTGTCCCCTAGTTCTAGTACTAGCTGAGAGGGTAAATAACTGCTCCTTGTTTATTAGTTCCACACCACTCATGATTTTATAGACCTCTATCATATCTCCTCTCAGTCGTCTCTTCTCCAAACTGAAGAGCCCCAACCTACCAAGCCTCTCCTCATACGGGAGCCCTTCCATGCCCTTGATCATTTTTGTTGCCCTTCTCTGTACCTTTTCTAGTTCAGCTATGTCTTTTTTGAGATGGGGCGACCAGAACTGCACACAATATTCGAGGTGCGGTCGCACCATTGATTTGTATAGAGGCATTATGACATCCTCAGTTTTATTCTCTATCCCCTTCCGAATAATTCCTAACATTCTGTTTGCTTTTTTGACTGCTGCTGCGCACTGCGCTGTGGATTTCATTGTATTGTCCACAACCACCCCCAGATCCTTTTCCTGAGTGGTAACTCCTAGCTTAGTACCCAGCATTGTGTACGCATAGTTTGGATTATTTTTCCCTACGTGCATCACTTTGCACTTGTCCACATTAAATCTCATTTGCCATTTAGATGCCCAGGCACCCAGTGTCGTAAGATCCTGTTGCAGTTCCTCACAGTCTGCTCGTGTTTTAACTACCTTGAATAACTTGGTGTCGTCTGCAAATTTGATCACCTCACTCTTAACACCCTTTTCCAAATCATTAATGAATACATTAAACAGCACCGGTCCCAATACAGATCCCTGAGGCACACCACTTTTTACATCTCTCCATTGTGAAAACTGACCATTTAGTCCTACCCTTTGCTTTCTATCTTTTAACCAGTTTCTGATCCATAGTAAGACACTACCTCCTATCCCATGACTTTTTAATTTTCTCAAGAGTCTCTCATGAGGGACCTTATCAAATGCTTTCTGGAAATCCAGGTACACTATATCTACTGGGTCTCCCTTGTCCACATGCTTATTTACACCCTCAAAGAATTCCAACAGGTTAGTGAGGCATGACTTACCTTTACTAAATCCGTGTTGACTCTTCCCCATTAAGCCATGTTTGTCAACATGCCCTGTAATTCTGTCCTTAATGATGGTTTCCACCATTTTGCCCGGCACAGACGTCAAGCTTACTGGTCTGTAGTTTCCAGGATCGCCTCTGGATCCCTTTTTAAATATCGGGGTTACATTTGCCACCCTCCAGTCCTCGGGTACAGTGGCAGATTTTAGTGACAGGTTACAAATTACTAACAGTAGGTCTGCGATTTCATATTTGAGTTCCTTCAGAACTCTGGGGTGAATGCCATCTGGCCCTGGTGACTTGTTAGTATTCAGTTTGTCAATTTGCCCTAGAACATCCTCCAACGTCACATTGATTTGTAACAGCTCTTCCAATTCCTCGCCCACAAAGCAAGGATCCGGCGTGGGTACCTCCCCAAAATCCTCCGCAGTGAAGACCGACGCAAAGAACTCATTCAGCTTCTCTGCAATGTCCTTATCCTCCCTGAGCGCCCCTTTTACTCCCTTGTCATCTAATGGCCCAACTGACTCCCGAGCAGGCTTCTTGCTTCTGATGTATTTGAAAAAGTTTTTGTTGCTTGTTTTTGCCTCTTTAGCAAGCCTCCCTTCAAAATCTCTCTTGTCCTGCCTTATTAACACTTTACATTTACGTTGCCAGTGTTTATGCTCTTTCATATTATTTTCATTGAGACTAGCATTCTATTTCTTAAAGGATGCTTTTTTGGCTCTAATAGCCTCCTTCACCTCCCCGAAGGCCTGGGGATAAATGGGCCTCCATTGGGAGGGATATATATATATATATATCTTCAGAAAGAGAGATCTTCCCGGGGATAAATGGGTCTCCATTGGGAGGGAGTTCCACAGCCTAGGTGCAGCCACCAATAACACCCTCCCCGCTGTCACTACCAGGGATACCCAGGGGATCTCGAGTTGGGGGCTGTGAGATGACCCAGGGTCTGAGGCGGTCTTGCAGATAAGCAGGACCCAAGCCATTTAGGGCTTTATGGATCATCACCAACACTTTGAATTGGGCCCGGAAAACTATAGCCAGTGCAGAGAGCGGAGCACAGATGTAATGTACTCACGGTGGCCCGTCCCCATTAGGAGATGGGCTGCTGCATTCTGCACCAGCTGCAGCCTCTGGACCATCTTCAAAGGTAGCCCCATGTAGAGTGCATTTCAGTAGTCCAATCAAGAGGTAAAAGCATAGATGATGGTTGCCAGGTCTGAGTCTGAGACATACGGCCACAGCTGTCGCACCAGATGTAATTGGCAAAATGCTCCCCTCGCCACAGCCTCCACCTGACAATCCAGGTGGAGCTGTGGGTGGAGGAGCACCCCCAGACTACTGACATGAGCGGCCAGAGGGGGGCAGACCCCGACGATAACTGGAGCCACCACCCCCTCATCCCTCCCCACCAACATCACCTCTGTCTTGTCGGGATTTAGCCTCAGACGATTCTCCCTCATCCAGTCCCCCCACAGCCGCCAAGCACTGGGTAAGCACCCAGACTGCTGGGCCTGGGTCTCCAGAAAAAGAGAGGTAAAGTTGTGTATAATCGGCGTACTGATGACATCGCACACCGAACCCTCTCATGACCTCCCCCAAGGGTTGCATATACACATTGAACAAGAGAGGGGACAGAATAGAACCCTGTGGGACTCCCCACGTGAGGTCCTGGAAAGATGACGGTTATTCCCCGAGGACCACTCGTTGAGTTCTCCCTGCCAGGAATAAGTGGAACCATTCAAGAACAATCCCACTCACCTGGCCCGGTCCCGCAGCCTTGTCATCAACATCTTATGATCAACGGTATCAAACACCACCAACAGATCCAATAAGATCAAAATAGATGATTTGCCCTGAACTAATGCACGGTGTAGGTCATCAATCAAGGCCACAAGTGCAGTCTCCATGCCAAACCCTGGGCGAAAGCCAGACTGCGAGGGATCAAGAAAACCGACCCAGTCTAAATGCCCCTGTAACTGCCGGGCCACCACTCATTCAATAACCTCCCCTAAAAAGGGAAGGTTAGAGACTGGCTGATTGATAGCTGGCCGGGGAGTCAGTGCTCAAAGATGACTTCTTGAACAGAGGCCGCACCACCACCTCTTTGAGGTGGCTTGGCACTCTGCCCTCCCTAAGGGAGGCACTGACCACCCCGCCGGCAATGGCCCTAATGTCTCCTGGCTGGCCTTCGCAAGCAGGATGAGCATGGATCTAATTCAAAACAAGTGGCCCACACTGTCCCAAGGACCTCCACCGCATCAGCGGGCGACACCCACTGAAACTGATTCCACAAAAACTAACATGGCAGGGCTTCCCCTACCTCTTGTTAACTCCCTGTCATAAGTGCAGCATCGAGGTTGTGATGAATCTGAGTGGTTTTATCAGCAAAAAAGTCAGCAAACATGTCACAGCGGGCACTGGAAAATTCCAGTTCCAGGCGGAGAGAAACCGGACTGACCAGTCGCTGCACCACCCAGAAAAGCTCCACTGGATGTGACTTTGCTGATGCAATGACGGCAACAAAGAATTCTTTCTTTGCTGCCTGCACCGCACAGCATACGCTCTTAAACTAGCTCTATGCTGCAATCGGTCAGCTTCAGTGCGAGTCTGGTGCCACCGTCGCTCCAACCACTGCCCATCTTGCTTCATCTGGCGCAGGTCCTCCATGAACCATGGTGAGCCCTGCCGTCAGCACTCTGGGAGTGGACGCCTAGGGGCTGTTTGTTCGATGTCCTCAGTCAGCAAGCTGTTCCAAAAAGCAGTGAGGTCCTTGAGCGAGCGGTCATCGAGATCAGGGGGCAATTCCCCTGAAGCATTCCAGAACCTTTCTGGTTCCATGAGTCTCTGGGGGCGGACCCAATGAACCAGTCCTACACCTTTCCGGGGGCAGACACGCACCAGGAGCCTGGTCCGGAGGAGGTAATGATCCATCTATGACAAGGGTAAAGTTACCACATCCCCCACCACTGGATCGCCCGCCTCAAGGCCTGTGAAGAACATCAGGTCAAGGGTATGTCTCCCCTCATGCGTCGGGCCCCTAACCCTCTGAGACAGTCCCATGGTTGTCATGGCATCCATGAACTCACACTCTACTCCCCCAAGACTGACGTCGGTGTGGATATTGAAGTCCCACAGGACCAAAGTCTTCAGGGATCGCAAGACCACCTACGACACCAATTCTGCTAGAGCATGTAGGGATGCTGCCATACAGGTAGGTGTGCGGTATATCAGCAGCAGCCCTAATCTGTCTCCAGCCAAACTGAACACGAGGTGGACCCCCTCCATGCCCACGATGGTCTGCACAGGGTACCACCTTACAAACCAAGTATCCTTAAAATCAACAGCTACACCGCCTCCCTGCCCCTCTGCCCTGGGCTGGTGCTCTACAGAGTACCTGGCTGGAAGAAGGTCAGCCAATATTGGCCCCGACTCATTGTCCAGCCAGGTCTCTGTAATACACATGAGGTTGGCCAGTTGATCCAGAATGAACTCTCAGATCGTTGTTGATTTATTACCGACTGACCTCACATTCAACAGCAACAGACCCAAATCAGGGGCTCCCCTGATCCTGGTCCCTGCATTATCTACCTGGGGACCTATACAAGGGACAGGAATTAAATACCTGTCCCTCCTTACCGCTTTCCTTTGCCTCCCAGACAGACCATACTTACCCCGGCCCATCACGACCTCAATGGCTGCGGACCCCCCTCCCCCCTCCGGTGGTCATCCTGCTGGACCCCCATGGACAAACTCTTCCTCCCCTAACCCCCTCCTCCCTCCTATATCCCCATATCCCCTCAAGCCCTCTCCCCTACCCCCTTGGTTCCCCCTCTTACAGGGGGACCAAAAAATCCCACCCTTTTTGGGTTGAACCCCCCCCACACCAAGGGGACATACCCAACCCAGTCCCCCCTCCTCCCCCACACATGAGGGGAGGGGATCATCATCTTCTTACCCCCCATTCCTCCTTCGACCCCCTGTCCACTCGTACCCAGCATACAAGCCCTATAAAAACATTGGCCACCCCTCCCCCAGCCCTCAGCTAAGGGCCACACTCAAGGGACCTTTGGCATGGCCCTTAGGTGCGTGACCTGAGGTGCGCGCCTGCGGCAGCGCTTCCCCACCCTGGGCTTTACTCCCCCCCTGACCGGATGTCTCCTCCACGGGTGGGGAGGAACCTCTGACCCCACACCCGCCCCTCCTGCAATGGAGGGGGGGAACCACAACCTGGCTCAGGGGTTCAGCTCCCTCCCCTGTTGGGGTGAGCCTACCTGGCTCCCAGCCCCCGATGGTAAATCCCAGGGGGGTCCGAATCCCGGCAGTGGTGGGATATAATAATATTAATAATTAATTACTTATTATAATATATATAATAAAACAGACTAGCGTAAATACCTATATATCTAATCTCTCTCTATATGTGCACAACTAATATCTATCTAAATCTAAGGAAGACGGGAAACGAAAAGGAAAATTATCTGTTACCTAACCAATTATCTATATAACTATTCTAATTTAATCTGTATGTCTACAATATATATCAATATCTAATTTATACTACCTATCTATATATAATGTACAGGGGGAGAAGGAATGTAGAGTATGAAGAAGGAAGGAAAGGTATTGGTGGTAATACAATGAGGGCTAGGGAGGATTTTTTGTGTGCAAACACCACAGTTCTGTAAATGCAACCTGACAACAGAGCTCTCACAGAACGGAGAAAAAAACCTGGCCCTTCCATTATAAAGGGTTACAGTGCCCTCCCCCAGAGTCCCCCTGATTGGTTGTGGGAGGCAGCAGGCATTGATCAATCACAGAGTACCATGAGACTGCCGGGGCCTGCTTGCGCTGCTCATTGGACAGCAGTACATCCATCAGATACTGCTGAGCTGCTCGCCCCTCTCAACACAGGCACAGTTCAAGAGTTTAACCCTGTTTAGGGCTCTGAAACGTCTGCTCCCTCCTCCCCTCTCCACATTTCCCCTCCAAAACCCAACTGCCACAGCACTAATAATAATGACAACGATAACGACATTGTCATTTTTGTTATTGTCGTTATCCTCGATTGTCGTTTTCATTATTGCAATAAAGAAAATGAAAATGACAATTTTTGTTATCATTATTGTAATAACGAAAACAACATGCACACCCCTATGACCATATTAGGTTTAATCATCTGTCTCCAATACACAAGTGTTATAGCCCCAGCTCAGCAGCCAGGGGTCTTAGCACAATGGACAGAGTGCCACGGTGACATGGAAGGAAGGCACCAACTCATGATAGATTTGAATAGACTGCAGACATCTTGTGTCTATAGCATCTGGGACTAAATGTAACTCTCCAGGTTGAGACACCAAAAACCTCTAGGTGATCTAGGCTTGCCAGGAAAAGGCTATTTTCAGCCATTCTGGGGGTAGCTCTACCAGTGCAGCTGGCATCCTCATATACTGTGCACAGGACAACTAGCTATTGTGTGTTTGTGAGGAACTAATTCCTCAGTGATAACCTGAGGGTCACAATCATTCACTAAAACAATTCCAAAGTTACTGCTGTTTATTGCACAGCACTCAGCTTCATTTCTCCAATACTCTTTTTACACGTATAGATATTTATCACAAGTAGCCTTCTTTTCCTCTTGGCATGACTCTGCTTTTAACTTTTTAGGGATGTGCAAATGCGGTTTGGAGTTCAGACCAAACTCAATCTGTTTGGATGTCTGAACTGAACGTCCAAACTGAACTCGAAAATGACCAAACAGTTCAGTCATGTTCAGGTGAGTTTGGATGAGTTTGGGGTGGGAAAAACGTGACTGGAAGGCCCATTCAGGTGGGAAAAAGGTGACTGGAAGGGGGAGGCAGCTGAGGAGCAGACTTCTTGGAACCAGGAGTGGAGACCAGGGGTGGTCTCAGGGTCAAATGTTACTGAAAAAAATCGGTATTGATTTCAGTACCGATAGCGCTATTTTGAATGTTCGGCAACATTCGGCTGAACCGAACTCCACCGAACCAAACAACCGAACCCGAACTCGGTTTTCAGACCAAACGGCCAAACATCCGAACCACGTTCTGTTCACACATCCCTATTACTGTCAGGGCTCTCGCCGCCCTAACATTGCCGGGCCGGTCGCGCCTTGTTACCAGACAATGGCGTGACACTAGGAATGCTAGTGAAGGCCAGAAACACCACAGGAGGGGGCGTGGTCTTTATTCCAGCCAGGGAGGGGCCCGGGCCCCACCCACACACGCAATTTTGAGAGGCTGGCCCTGGCATACATCCTGTTCCTTGTTATAGCTTTGAGAAGTTATGGTGTGAGTGAAGTCCTGTGTTTCCCCGTCCTGGAGTGTCCCTGTGGAGCAAGTGCGTGTACGAGTTAAGTTTAGTTTGTGTCCCCTTGTTGTTGTTGAGCTTGACGTGGATTAGGTGTGTGGGTTCCTCCTTGCAATTGTCTCCTTACCTTGCACATTCCCTTCCCTGTGTGAGAGCCCTACCTTTTGAGGCGCACCCCTTCCCATCTCCCAAAACCTTCCCCGTCTCACTCCCCTTTTCCCTGGACCTCCCCCCCCCCCTCGTTTCTAGAATCACGGTGTCTTGGGCCCCGATTTACGCCGAGAGAGTGTTGTGCTCACTGTGCTCTGTTTCTCCCCCCTCCTCTTTGGGGCAACATCCCTCCTGTCCTAGTCCCTGTGATGATTTGGGTTGCCTTCCAATTGTGAGGGAAAGCCCACCCAACAACCTGAGGGACCTTTATACCTCAACGGGCCTGAACGTCGTAGAGAGGAGGGTGCCCCACCCCCTCCTTGGTTGTTCGTGGTGTCTGTCCTCCCCTGTACTTCTCCCCTGCCCCTTTTTTCTGCCTCTCCCTCCAATCCTCCCCCCCACTGTGACAGAATTACCAGCACCCCCTTTGTCCTTCACTATGGACTCGGATCCCCGAATACAGGAGTTGCTGCACTCGGTGCAGTCCCTGACCATGGAGGTACAAGATCTGAAGGCTGAGAATAGGGAACTCAGGGATAGGTGTCATCAACTACGGGAGACCATGGATCATGGTCCCGCTTCCCCTATGGGGGAGGAGGAGGGGGTTGTTAGAGACGCTGCAGGTCCCTCGCCACCCGCCGCACCCCCTACCATGCTTATTCCTAGGGAACCCAAAGCCCCCTGGCCTGACAAATTTTACGGGGAAAGAAAAGCTTGTCAGGGATTTTTGGCCCTCTGCAATCTTACATTCCAGCCCCAGCCCCTGACGTATAACTCCGATCAGGCCAAGGTGGCATATATCATAGGATTATTAGGAGGATTGGCCCTGGATTGGGCTACTCTTCTTCTAGCCGCAGATGATGACTTATTACGAGACTATAAATGGTTCCTAACACAATTTCGTTTTTTGTTCGACTACCCTCATAGGGTTAGGGATGCCGAACATGCCATTCTTCATTTACGACAGGGAAAGACCCCGTTGTTAGACTATATAACTCAATTTCGCAAACTAGTTTTTGATTTGGATTGGAGTGATTCTGCTTCTCGAGCACTGTTTAGACAAGGTTTAACGGATGAAATCAAAGATCAGCTGGCATGTGCCATCACCACTCCTGTTACCATGGAAGACATGGTACCCTCTCTCTACAAATAGATGAGAGACTTACCGAACGGAAGTGGGAGAAACACAGGGATCAAGGTAAGGGTTGGGGGTCATGGTATCCCCGGGGGCTGGCAGGCCCTACTCTGGTTTCCCGGGACCTGGAGGACCCAGAACCTATGCAAATTGGAGCAGTAAGAGGGCCCCTCACCCCAGAGCAGCGGGAACGACGTCGTCAGCTCCACCTCTGCTTTTACTGCGGGGCGGAAACCCATTTTTCAAGGGAATGCCCCATGAAACCCATACACCCCGAGCTTCACCCTCCTAGGACGGGAAACTCCAGCAGCCGGGAGAGCGGGGGGACCTCCCGGTAATTGGTTGTAGCTCCCTCCCACTGCCCACAGAGAAGCTGAGGCCCCCACCACAGCTGTACGTTCCTCTTACCCTACAATTGTTACCCCATTGTTCCCTGATAGTACGAGCTTTAATAGATTCAGGGGCCTCAGGAAACTTTATGGATGTTTCCTTTGCGTGGCTTCATAAGATTCCCCAACAGACCCGAACTTCAGTTGAAATGGTTCAAACCATTGATGGATCCCCCCTTGCTTCTGGTCCCCTGTTAAAATGCTCCATACCCCTACGATGTAGCTTGGGGTCCCACTCAGAGATCATCCAATTTGACCTAATCTCATCCCCTTTGTTTCCCCTGATATTAGGTCTACCTTGGCTTCGGGTTCACAATCTCACTATTGATTGGGAAAAGCAAACCCTAGGGTTCGTTTCTCCAAAATGTCATTCCCATCTGGTCCCTATGCCCCAGGTAGTAGCCCTAGCTCCTGTTACACCTTCCACCCCCATTGAGCCCCATATTCCTCCCCAATACCATGATTTATCTATAGTCTTTAGTGAACAAGAAGCAGCAGAGCTGCCCCCCCATAGGGCATATGACTGTCCTATCGAACTCCTTCCCAATACGGAACCCCCATATGGACGAATGTATAGTTTATCCCCTGGGGAGACAGAAACCCTACGAAATTATATAAAAGATAATTTATCGCAAGGATTCATTCGGCATTCTACCTCCCCTGCTGGAGCTCCCCTCTTCTTCATCCCGAAGAAAGGAGGTGAGCTCCGCCCTTGCATAGACTATAGGGGTTTAAATCGAATCACCGTTAAGAATCGCTATCCCCTCCCCCTAATTCCTGAGCTCCTGGGGAAACTGCAGGGGGCCACGATGTTCACCAAATTAGACTTGAGGGGTGCATATAACCTGGTTCGAATCAGGGAGGGGGATGAATGGAAGACAGCCTTTCAAACAAGGTTTGGACATTTCGAATATTGCGTTATGCCCTATGGACTCGTTAATGCCCCGGCTACCTTCCAACATTTCATCAATTATATTTTCCAGGACCTAATCGACTTATACGTGATTGCATATCTTTATGACATACTTATTTTTACCTCCTCCTTGGAAGAGCATGTGCATCACGTACGAACAGTACTACAACGTCTTTTACGCCACAGGTTATATTGTAAACTCAACAAATGTATTTTTCACGCATCCTCTGTTCCTTTCCTAGAATTTATTATTTCCTCCCAGGGAGTACATATGGACCCGAGTAAGCTCGAGGCCATCAGTCGGTGGCCTGCTCCCAACACCGTTAAGGTCTTACAAAGATTTTTAGGGAGCGTTAACTATTACAGCCAGTATATCCCCAGGTATGCAGATCTCACCAAGCCCCTCATACAATTATTGCAGAAGGGGGCACCTTTTACATGGGGAGCACTGCAGACCAGGGCCTTTTCGCAACTGAAGCAAGCCTTCATGTCAGCCCCCCTCTTGCACCATCCTGATGTTTCCCGACCCTTTGTGCTAGAGGCGGATGCATCGGATGTAGCAATTGCGGCAGTATTAACCCAGGTCCATGAATCTTCAGGGCGTCGGCTCCCCTGTGCATTCTATTCTCGTCAACTAACCCCGGCGGAACGAAACTACCCTATTCTAGATAAGGAACTGTTAGCCATAAAAGCGGCTTTCGAGGCCTGGAGGCATTTACTGGAAGGAGGCCCACACCCTGTACTGGTGTACGCTGACCACAAGAACTTGGCCTACCTCCATTCCGCCTGAATTAATAACCCCAGGCACGTGAGGTGGGCATTATTCTCTGCACGCTTTTGTTTCTCATTACAGTCCCACCCAGAATCTCAAAACACAATGGCGGATGCTTTATCTCGCTATTATCCTCACGTGGAAAAGGAGGGGGACCTTCAAGGGCCAATTCTCCAACCCCGAACTATTGTGACTACTCTTCCGACGGTAGCACAATTACAAACTAAGTGAAACAGAACTATCCCACTTAGATCTTCCGTGGAAAAATGGACTCTATTTGCATTAGGGAAAGGTCGTTATTCCTCCTAAATTTCGCCCTCAAGTTATGTGGGCACATCATGATTCACCACTGGTGGGACATCCTGGGTACCAACGAACCTTGTCCATGATTCGGAGATCCTTTTGGTGACCCTCTCTTCGGACTGATGTAAAACGGTACGTACAGGGATGCCCTACGTGTGCTCGAACCAAGACTCCACGATCCCGGCTGGTAGGGTTGTTACAGCTCACCGAGCTGCCCAAGGGCCCCTGGCAGAAAATCGCTATAGATTTTATTGTTGGACTTCCAAAATCCTCAGGCCATGATACAATCTTCGTTATCATCGACTATTTCATGAAATTGGGACACTTTATCCCTTGTAAGGGATTACCCTCCGCCCCGGCGATGGCTCGTCTGTTACTCAGAGAAGTCATACGCCTACACGGATTGCCCAAGGAAATAGTATCGGACAGAGGACCCCAATTTATCTCGCGATTCTGGAAGGCATTTTTCACCTTATTACAAGTTAAAATCCATCTTACCACAGCATATCACCCCCAAGCGCACGGACAAGTTGAAAGAGCAAATCAACATATTGAACAATATTTACGCTGTTTTTGCTCCTATTTACAAGATGATTGGGTTGAACATCTCCCCCTCGCAGAGTTCACGTACAATAATGGACCAAACGCCTCTCTTGGCAATTACCCTTTTTATGTATCATACGGTTTTCATCCCCCCCTTTGCTTTCCAGATGCACCCCTCTCGTCGGTGCCAGCAGCGGGCGCCTTGGTGAACATAATCCACAAAGTTCAACACACAGCCTAATGCCATCTACAGCAAGCTCGCATGAGATACAAGGATGCTGCTGATAAACGTAGGCTCCCGGGTCCATCACTACAGGTAGGAGAGCTTGTTTGGGTGCGTCACCGACACTACCCTTCCGTACGCCCCTCATCTAAACTAGATGATGCTTATATAGGTCCATTTCCCATTAAACGAAAACTCAACACAGTCACATATGTAGTAGAATTGCCTCCCCGTATGCGGATTCACCCCTCTTTCCATGTGTCCTTTCTAAAGAGGGCCCACCTTCCCCACTATCCAGTCCAGCGGACCTCCCCCGCCCCTCCAGTACTTAGCTCCCATGGAATGGAATATGAGGTACGAGCCATCTTGGATTCACGCCTTTTTGGTTCTAACCTATATTACTTGGTGGATTGGAAAAATTATGGTTCCCTTGAACGTTCTTGGGAACCAGCTGGGAACGTTCATGCCCCCCGCCTTGTGCGAGAATTCCATCATCGTCACCCTTCTCGCCCTGGGCTTTGGACCTTGGTGGGGTGTGGGAGGGGGCCTGGACGGGGGGGTACTGTCAGGGATGTCACCGCCCTAACATTGCCGGGCTGGTCGCGCCTTGTTACCAGGCAATGGCGTGACACTAGGAATGCTAGCGAAGGCCAGAAACACCGCAGGAGGGGGCGTGGTCTTTATTCCAGCCAGGAAGGGGCCAGGGCCCCACCCACACATGCAGCGCGTTCAGCGCGACACTGGGTTGGAAGACGGGGAGGGGGCTCCACCCTGGGGAGGGGGCTCCGCCCTAGGGAGGCTGAAGGCAAAACTACATAAGATACCGGCGGGGCTGCAAGCTGCCGCCGGTAATCAATTTTGAGAGGCTGGCCCTGGCATACTTCCTGTTCCTTGTTATAGCTTTGAGAGGTTGTGGAGTGAGTGAAGTCCTGTGTATCCCCGTCCTGGAGTGTCCCTGTGGAGCAAGTGCGTGTACGAGTTAAGTTTAGTTTGTGTCCCCTTGTTGTTGAGCTTGACGTGGATTAGGTGTGTGGGTTCGTCCTTGCAATTGTCTCCTTACCTTGCACATTCCCTTCCCTGTGTGAGAGCCCTACCTTTTGAGGCGCACCCCTTTCCATCTCCCGAAACCTTCCCCGTCTCACTCCCCTTTTCCCTGGACCTCCCCCCCCACCCCACGTTTCTAGAATCATGGTGTCTTGGGCCCCGATTTACGCCGAGAGAGTGTTGTGCTCACTGTGCTCTGTTTCTCCCCCCTCCTCTTTGGGGCAACATTCCTCCTCTCCTAGTCCCTGTGATGATTTGGGTTGCCTTCCAATTGTGAGGGAAAGCCCACCCAACAACCTGAGGGACCTTTATACCTCAACGGGCCTGAACGTCGTAGAGAGGAGGGCGCCCCACCCCCTCCTTGGTTGTTCGTGGTGTCTGTTCTCCCCTGTACTTCTCCCCTGCCCCTTTTTCCCGCCTCTCCCTCCAATCCTCCCGCCCACCATGACAATTACTTTTCCTGGGATACAGTACAATCAGTAGCTCTCTGCTTGGGGAGCTCAGGTGCTACACCTGTTATGGCATCACATGTAACCCTTAGCCAATTCTTTTTAAAAAAAACCACACAATCTTCTCGGTGGGATTTGCCAGTGCTCTGCTCACGCTCAGCATGTTGAGCAAAAGGCAAGGAAATATATGGCCCCAAGTTGCTGCAATGTCTGCTAAGAATATTTCTGAACTGCATCCACATTACTGTCAGCGAGGACTGTGAAGCTCCTGATTAACTCTCTGTATTTGTGAGTTGCAGCACTGGAGTGCATTTTACTCCAGTCTTCCCTTTATGACCCACCATTTAGCTTTCAATCTTCATAACAAAGCTGTGGTGAAAAATTCTTTTGATGCTTTGGAGTATATCACAAGATTAGGGGCTCTTTGCTCTCCAGCAAAGCCAATTTCATTCACCCATGTACTCCCTTGTGTAGGTTTTCATTACTTCCAGGATTGACTATTTTAATTTGTTCCTGGTGGCATTCCAGATTGTTTGCTAAACTGGCTGCAGATGGTTTCAAATGTTGCTGCTGCCAGAATTGTTACTAGGACTTGATCTACAGATCATATTTCTCCGGTCTCACGTTCCCTCTACCCTGGTTGCCTGTTAAGCAGCATATGGCTTTAAAATCCGTTTACTGGCCTATAAAGCTTGCAGTGGTCCAGATTCTCTTTACCTTTCTGACCTTCTAACTTTTTTACACACTAGCTCAGGCTCCTTAGTCATCTCATGCAATGTTTTTTCCCAGTAATAAGCCCACATTAGAGCTAGTTCCATCTCAGCATGCTACAGAACTATGCTCTTACAGCCACGCTGTACCCCAATCTAACCCCAGTTATAGGATATGCAGGCATCACAATTAGCTTTTCTATGAACAAAGAAAACACAAATGCAAAAGGATGCAAATCAAATCAGTTTATTACAGCTATTCGCCATGACCAAGTATATAAAACAAAAATGTTGTAGAAATATAAAACAATATTCAAGTAAATATATAATAATAATAAAATTCTGCCAATGGCCACAAAGATAGCAGACAAACATATAACTTATTTTCTTAAAAGTAAGTAGGAGAAATAGGACCACAGCCTTAATTTCTGCCTGAGTTTTAGGAGCTAATAAAACACAAAACCAGTAATCCTCTGCTGCATAGTGGGTAGTGGACTTGACCCCAATAAAGGATGCATGCTTGACTTGCACAAATGGTCACAACTTTCCTGGCTTCAGCAGAGATTATTTGAAGATCTGGCTTGTTAGATTTGTATTGCACTTTGCAATCCCCATGCTGCTCCATAGGGAGTATCCCACAGTATTCCTTGCAAAGCTGTCTCCAGTCGCATGGCTCAACAGCTCCCCACTGCACTCTTTTTGAGCAGTGCCAGGACATCTCTTCAGAGCTTCTCTAAAAATGGGATTCTGTTCGGAGATGTAATTATGTACAACTCTCACCATCTCTGGGCGTCTTCAGTCAGGCTTGCTGTCTTCCCTTTACAAACATATGTTTCTGCTGCTTTCCCCTCCTGCTAGCTCTGCAGGGCCTACCGAGCTATGGGAGTAAACTGAATTATTTAATAACTGGGGTATCATCATTAATGGAATTATTCATTTAGGCTCCATCCTCAAAGGGCTGCACCAGGGAAAGCCCAATTCACTTCAATGGGGCTTGTGCCAGCAGAGCGAAGTAATCAACAAAAATGTCACAGTGGGCATTAGATGGTTCAAGTCCCAGGCAGAGGGAGGCTGAAATAGCTGCAGAGAAGACATGTTGGAAGCCGAGCTATAGAAGCAACAAGGGAAGAGAGCAGCAAGACATGCATTTTAAAACCTGGCCAGCTTGAACATCTAATAGAGGGATTCAAGCAGAGAGCTATGTCTAGGGATGGGTGAACGTGGTTCAGAGTTCGGACCAAACTCGACCAGTTCAGTAGACCGAACTGAACTTCCGAACCGAACTTGATTTTTGAACCGAACCGAACCAAATTTCCAAACTCAGTTCTGTTCGCCCATCCCTATAAGATAATATTCCATTTAGTTCAATGGAGTTTGAATTTCCGAACTTTGTTCAGAAGTTCGGAATTCGGACCGAACTCGAATAGTTCGGTCAACAGAACCAAACTTCTGGACCCAACCGAATTTCCGAACTGAACCGAACTGAATTTCCAAACTCAGTTCTGATCGCCCATCCCTAGCTATGTCTAGCATCCCCTAGCAGAGAGGGTCAACATTTACAGATATCAGTGAGCTATATATTTTTCAGGATCCAGGGAGGGAGTTGTTAAAAAGTGGGGTCCTTCTCTGTGGTGGAGACTGTGGGTGAAAACAGACATGCATTTTAACACCGCTTTAACATTTCCTATGCATGTTGCTGGGACACAGGGCACCAATACAGCCCTTCAACGTGCATAAGAAATGTTAAAGCGGTGTTAAAGCAGAGTTACCTGCATGTCTGTTTTCACTGTGACCCAGTAAATGGGATCATCATTCTGCCCTACTTCAATCTCTTCAGCCTGGACACTTCATGGGACATTCTGTTAAATGTTCTGCATTAGTTCATTTTGATCTTTATCAATTGGGGGAAGGGCAAAATAAAGGAATTGTTGATAAACCTACATGTGGCTGAGGTATTAAGCAGCAGGCTTGTGTGCGTCCTAGGAGATGGGGCTTGGACCTGGTCCTGTTACCATTTGCGGACACAAACAGGGGGGTTACACCTTGTTGCTGGCAAGAAGTATAAATGGTCTTCAATTCCTCTTAATGCTACTGTCTTTGCATTCATCTTAGCCTTTATTTCCTCTTGATCACTCCCGCCCTGCCTTTGTGTGCCTAAAAACCATCCTACTTTAGTTTAGATCTCTTTAGAAAATACATTGTCTTCAAAGATCATAGCCTGATAAGCTGTCTGTAGAAATCTGCACATGTAACAATGCAACACATGTATTGGAATATATAAATAAAATGGCATCCCCCCTCCTAGTCCCAAGCCACCCTCATGCACACACGCACACCCAAGCAAAACCTGCTTCCCCTGAGCCTGCTCCATCCTGGCCCTGCACTTCCCCTAGCCCCAACACACACTTTGAATCAGAGGTCACTTTTCCACAAAGTGCTTAAAAGTGCCCCTGGAGTCTCGCATTGAACAGGAAAGCCGCGGTGTGTGTGTGTGTTTGTGTTTACACGCTCCCCGTGCTACTGGAAGTGACATGTTGCCTGTTCTCTTCAGCGGCGGTGGCTGGAGACATGGGACTTTAAAGTGGCGCGTTCTGTAAACCAGAAAATTGAGGTTTACAGAACGTGCCTCTTGAAAGCCCCGCGTCTCCAGCTGCCGCCGCTGAAGCAAACAGGCGGTGTGGCACAACACTTCCAGTAGCTGATGTGCAGCACATCAGCTTTCTCTTGAATACGGGGCTCCAGAGGCTCTTCTAAGTACCTCATATAAAAGTGTCCTGAGTTCCCTGTTGAAGCTTGCAAAGGGCCTTCCCGGCTGCAGTTCCCCGCTGCAGCCTGCAGAGGGCCTTCCTGAGCCTTCCTGCGCTGGAGAAAGGGAGGGGAGCTAGAAGCTGCTGGTGGCCTGCTCCTGGGCTGCGCAGACCCAATAAAGTGGTGGGTTGCTCTACAAAAGTGTCACCACCTGGGGGTGTGGCCAGCGCAGAGCCATAGGGTTCCACTGGAACTGGAGCCTCAGCAATTTAATTGCCTGGGAGGACACTTTTGAAAGTGACCTCCTAGGCACCGTAAACAGAAGGGAGGAGGAGGAAGAAGTTACTTCCCCAATCTCCTCCTTTCTTGTATAAGCCAGGAAAAACAAGGCTACTGCGCATGCTGTGTGCATGTGCATGTGCAGAGCAGAGATGGTGGGAACATGCTGCTGCTGGCCTGGGAGTTGGTTGGTAAGTTTGAGGGCCCCTTTTGGGCTCCTCTTAAATTTGAATATTTGTAGGAGGGGGGCACACAGGGTGTGTGTGTCTGTTTCTGGGTGCTGGGATTGGGTAGGGGTGAGTAGAATGAGGGGTCTCTGGGGGCTAGGATTCGATTAGAGGTGGATAGAGCTGGGGGGGTCTGGCTCTGTCTGGGGGTGGCTGGGATTGGTTTGGGGTGAGTAGAATGAGGGGGTCTGATTGTGGGGCTGGGACTGGGTGGGGGTTAGTAGAATGGTGGGATCTGGTTCTTGAGGTGGCTGGGGTTGGGGTGGGATTAAGGAACCAAATCTAACAGTCTTTTTGTGGGTCACGGGGGGATTCCTGGCCTAGGGGACAGGTGGGGGTACTGGCATACTTAGGACTGTGGGTCCGATCCAGGGTGGCAGAGAGGGGAGGGGGGATATTGGGCTAGTATGTTGTTGTGGGGCTGATCTAGTGGGGTGAATAATGCAGCATACCTGCCCCCTATATCTGCCCCTAACCCCTGATCTCTACCCCTAACACTGTCCCATCTGTACTCCTGACCCCCTATTTCTGTCCCACCTGTACCCCAACCCCTTCATCCCTTTCCCTCATCTGTACCCTTAACCCCCTTATCCCTACATATCACTGCCCTATCTGTATCCCTAGCCTACTCATAATTGCCCCATCTAGACCCCTAGCCCCCATCCCTAACACTGCTCCCATCTGTAGCCGTACCCCCATCCCTGCCTCTAATACTGCCCCATCTGTACTCCTAGCCCTCCTCATCACTGCTCCTTATCTGTACGCCTAATCCTCTTATCTCTTCTCCTTATGCCCCCCATCCCTGCCTCTAACTCTGCCCCTATCCTTGCCTGGAACACTGCCCCCCATCCTTTCCCCTAACACCCCACCCCCAAACCACCACTGGTCCCAGTTGCCATATATGCTTGCAGTCATAAACCCGGGTATGAAACTGGTGGTGGGTGGGGATAGCAGGCAGTGGCTTCTTTGTACAACATAGCAGCAGAGGTCCAGCTCACAAGATGGAGGATGTCTCCTTTCCCAGGGAAACTTACAAAAAGCAAGGGAAAAACCCTTGGGGAAAGGGAGACATCCTTTATGGCATCTTGTGAGCTGGACCATTGCTACTGTGTTGTGCTGCAAAGTAGCCAATTTGGGTTGTTGGGTTTTTCCCCCTTGCATTTAAAAAAATCTTTTCTTACAAGAATAGGATGGGTTTGTCATTGTGAAAGTTGTCCTTGCTTTCTGCTGCTTCTGATTTGGCCCGTGCCAGAAGGAAAGGGAATACCTCTATCCTGTGAGCTGGGTATTGCCAGTGCTGAGTTTTGTGAACAAGCATTGCTTGTGTTCAAAGAGCATTAATGGACACTTTTCTGCTTGGTTTGAAAGTAATTGTGTTGAATATGATATGCTAACAACATTTACCCAATTCTGTACAGTAGTGTCCACACAAGTAAAACCTGGATAATTTGCATTTTTTGTTTCCTGAGTGATTTGATGCTTGAGAGAGCTGATCATTGAATGCTTAAATTTGTTGGGATATTTCAGTGAGCTCATAGTGGGGAAAAAAATCATAATGGGCTCATAGTGGAAAATTCAGCCCTCTTACTCCCATCAGGATTAGGGTGTGTCAAGAGGCTTATAAATATGAAAGCTAATAGATTCATTGTAATCTTTAGGAAAGATGTGTTGTGTTTTGAGTACAGGTTGATGTAGATTGTTGCTTTATCTAGTCTTGTTGCTGCTTTTATTTATGCTGCCTTGCTGATTGTGTGGGCCATCCAAAAGTCACTAAAGGTGTCAGATGAAGAAGTTCCGCACAGTTGTTCTCTGACTGAGGGTCAGGTTCTCTAGGGGAGGGCACAGAAGGCGTTTTGGGAGGGCGCAGGAAGGAACATATCTAGCAAATGCCTAGCTCCACTCTGACTGAACTAGGGAGGATTTCCAAAGTGACAGGAGCACAAGAGACATAGAGAGGGGAATAAGAAGTGGGATAGAAGGAGCAAGGGGTGTATGTGTGTCATGGGAGAAGGGGCCATGAAAATTCAGCTCCTTTCAACAAATTGCAATATGGTATACTAGCCAAGAGTGTGACTCTGTTTCTGCAAGGGTACTTTTATATCATGAAATGGAAAAAAAGTAATAAAGATGCGGATGCTAGGTAAGCGGTAAAGGCACTGTCTGAAACTGCTAAGAGAGGTGCAAATGTCTAAATAATGTTTAGGGGTGTGCATGTCATTTTCGTTATTACAATAATGATAATGAAAATTGTCACTTTTGTTTTCGTTATTGTAATAATGAAAACAACAACCGAGAATAATGACAACGATAATGAAAACAACAACCGAGAATATCAAAAACGACAACCCAAAATACTAAAAATGGTACCGAAAATGATAAAAACAATAACAAAAATTATACCAAGAAACAAAAACGATAATGTCATTATCATTGTCATTGTTATTAGTGCTGTGACAGTTGGGTTTTGGAAGGAAAATGTGGAGAGGGGAGGAGGGAGCAGACATCCCGGAGTCTTAACAGGGTTAAACTCTTGAACTGTGCCTGTGTTGGGAGGGGCGAGCAGCTCAGCAGTATCTAATTGATATATTCCTGGCCAATGAGCAGTGCAAGCAGACCCCAGCAGTTGCATGGCACTCTGTGATTGCTCAATGCCTGCTGCCTCCCACAACCAATCAGGGAGTTCTGTGGGAGGGCACTGCAACCCTTTATCATGCAAGGGCCAGTTTTTTTCTCTCCGTTCTGTGAGAGCTCTGCTTGTCAGGTTGCATTTATAGAATGATGGTGCTTGCACATAAAAAAATCCTCCCTAGCCCTCATTGTATTATTTAATTTATTTATTAATTTATTTATTTATTTTATTAGCTATTACCACCAATACCTTTTCTTCCTCATACTCTGCATTTTACCTTCTCCCTTTCCCTGCCCTTCTCCCCCCTGTACATTATATATAGATAGGTAGTATAGATTAGATATAGATATATATTATAGACAGATAGATTAGATTAGAATAGTTATATAGATAATTGATTAGATAATAGATAGTTTTCCTTTTCCCTTCCCTTGTCTTCCTTAGATTGATAAATATTAGTTCTGCACAGTAATAAATAATACAGATTCCAAAAATAAAATCTTTGTTTGAAACAGTACCAATATAAATAATGATATTAATAACGATAACAAATATCAATAGTGAAAAAGATATCAAAAACAATACCAAAAATGATAAAAACGATAATGGTAACAATAACAAAAATGACATTGTCATTAATAACAATAACTAAAACAACATTTTTGAATAACAAAAACAAAAATGACATGGGGGCCTGGTGCACACCCCTAATAATTTTTTAACTTCTGCTTTGCATTTATAGGAGGATTCAGCAGACTTATGGCTTAGCATAATGCCATGTAAAATCCAAATTCTTGCAGAGGTAGATTTTGACACATTATTAAAGTTGTTATGAATGACACATTAAGGGTGTAAGTGGATGTAATATCTTACTTAAGGATGCACCTTAAGTAAGGTACTGGACATTTCTGTAATCTGGGCTAGCTGTTACGGTACTTCTGTTTTTTGTGCTATTGTACTCCTGCCATTGAACATATCCAGGTTATTAGAGACTGGTCCCTGCATGTGTGCATGTTCCATTCCATTGATCATATAAGTGTTCAGTTTTACTGTTGGCCTCACCAGCCTCAGAATCCACCAGCCGCCTTTCCATTGCCATGTGCCTAACTTGTCTTGTCTAGATTGTCACTGGCTCTGTTTAGGTGTGTAAGGGAGGGATGGGCAGAAAAAGACTGACCCATCAACCCTTCCTCGTGACAATTCTCAGATTGAAATATATGTATGTAGTGTGGAAAAACATTCAGGTTGCCCTGAAACCTTGCTTTACAGTAGACTGATGTGGTGGAGAAAAATCCCCCCTCCCACTTTTTTTAAGGGAATAAGGAACACAATGAAAGTTCAGCTGCCCAAAGAACATTTGCAAAGTATCGGGAGGAGCTCAGCTATAACTGTGCTGAGAGTTGAGCAGCAGAAGGCAGTGTTGGTGAACATGAGCTTTAAGGAGCATTAATCACTCCTCATCACTGTCTCTTTGCATAGGCTAGAAGAGGCAATGGATTGAACCCTTATATGTCATAATGTCTGCAAACTGTCCGGCTTTCATGCATTTTAGGGAGCCCACTGCTCTCTCTGGCACCAGCTACTTTTAAGTATCGGCTCTTAATTGAAAAGAAGAAAGTGCCAAACACCCAGAAGCCCCAGGGAGAGTAAAGCTGGTTAAGTGTTCTTTAGAAAATCCATATATAGCATCCCTGTTATTTTAAGCTTTGTCATTTTTATGAAGAAACGTCCAAATAAAACAGCATGTTGTTGTTTGGGTTCCTTTCCCTGAGGTTACTTTAATCCTGCTGCGTTGTGAACTGAGCAGAAATGCCAATACCATACAGGCTAGAAGCAACAATTAAGAAACTGTGCTATCCATCGTCGTTGCGTGTGACTGAGTAACTGGCAGTAACTGAACAGCAGTGATCTAGGGAGTGACTTGAACTCTGGTACACAGACGTGATTACAATTTCCCATTAACTTCATGGCTTGCATACATATTGTGACAGCAAAAGAATTCAGTCTTCAATGGGCACACACAAACATCAAAAACGTGCCCCCAAACCAATTAACCTTAAGATAACATAATGGTTAAAAATAAAACTGAAAGGCTGGAAATGGACAAAGTTCTTGCTACCCTTAATGCATTTGTAGTAACTATATTTGAGGTAAAAACTAACTTCTCATTATAACAAATCCTAATTCTGGTCCTCTTTAACATACCTCACTGGGTTGTTGTGAGGATTACTAATTGAGTTAAATAGTTTAATTTTAATGGTGGGTTAGAGTTAATAACTTGGAATATGAACACAAGGGAAATGGTGGGATACAAATTTAAATAAGTAAATAAATGAATAAATTAACATTCCTAAAACCATGTTCTGACATCTAACCTGCTACTAGTCAGGAAGTGCAGCATTAAATCATTAATAACCTGTCATAAATCATTAATAACACTGTAATAACCTGTCTTCAAGGAATGTAGAAGTGCCACTGTCAGGACAATCCTCAAACATTAAAGTCAATGGGAGTTTTGCCATTAACTTCAATGGGTGGAGGATTGTGCCCTCGGCATGAAATATAGGAAATCCGGTAGCAGACCCTATACAGCTGGTGGAACTTATAGGTACAGCTGCTAACTTGATAGTATTAAAGCAGTTTGTGATGTCTGCTAGCACCAAGTCACTTGGATTCATGGAGACCAATTGCTGCAGTTCTCAAAACACTTACTCCAGAGTGTTTCAATGGGGCTACTCCAGAGAAAGTAGCTTGAAGATTATTGTCGAAGCTAGAAGATTTTTTGACTGCCATATAGCATGGTCTTGTTTCTTGCTGAGAATTGCCTTTACATATTTAGCCTGTGGCAAGGAGGTGCAGCTATTTATTTATTTTATTTATTTATTTATTTATTTATTGCATTTATATTTTGCCCCCTCGTGCACAAGCATCTTGGGATGGCTAACAGCATTTTAAAACACATACAATTTTAAAATTCAACATAACCCCACTTTAAAATAACCCAACAATAAAAACCCCACCCTAACCCAACCCATCCATCCTGTCTCCCTCGGCAAAGGCCCGGAGGAACAGCCAGGTCTTATACGGTTTACGGAAAGAGGGGAAGTCTACAGCCAGGCAGATCTCCAATGGGAGGGAGTTCCAGATCCGTGGAGCGACCACCGAGAATGCCCTCCTCATGGTCAACACTTGGGAAACCCGGGAGACCTCAAGGAGGGCACCCTCAGCTGACTGCAGATTCTGCTCCAGAATCTGGAGGGTGAGGCGGTCCTGCAGATAGGTGGGGCCCAGGCTTCTTAGGGCTTTAAAGGTCAAAACCAACACCTTGAATCGGGCCCGGAAGACTATTGGCAGCCAGTGCAGCGAGCGAAGCACTGGAATAATGTGCTTGCGATGACACATCTTCTTAAGGAGACGAGCCACCGCATTCTACACCAGCTGCAGTCTCTGGACCATCACCAGGGGTAGCCCCACGTAGAGTCCATTACAGTAGTCTAATGTTGAGGTGATTAAAGCATGGATGATCGTGGCAAGGTCAGAATCCAAGACATACAGCCTAAGTCAACGTACCAGATGTAATTGGCAAAATGTGCCCTTTGCCACAGCAGCCACCTGGACATCCAGGCAGAACTGCAGATCCAGGAGCCCCCCCAGAATACAGACCTGAGATACCAGGGAAGGATGGACCCCATCAGTAATGGGGGACCATCACTTCCCCGTATTTCCTCACAACCATCACCTCCGTCTTGTCAGGATTTAACTTCAAGTGACTCACCCTCATCCAGTCCCCCACAGGTGACAAACACTGGGTAAGTACTGAGACTTCTGGACTTGGGTCTTATGAAAAAGGGAGATATAATTGGGTGTCATCAGCATATTGATGACACCTTACACCAAACTCTCAGACAACATCCCCCAAGGACTGCATATACACATTAAACAGGGGATAAGATAGAACCTTGCAGAACTCCACACGTGCAGGCACAGGGAGAAGATGAATAATCACCCAGCACTGCACGCCAAGTTCTCCCGGTCAGGAAAGAGTGGCACCATTTAAGAACAGACTCACCCACCCCTGCCTGGTCCCGCAACCAAGTCAATATCTTCTCATGATCAACGGTATCAAATGCAGCCGAGAGATCTAATGGAAGCAACAGGGTCAAACAAACCTGGTCCAGCTCTTGGGAGAGGTCATCAACCAAGGCCACAAGTGCAGTCTCCATGCCATAACCTGCACGAAAGCCAGACTGCAAGGGGTCCAGGAAACTGGTCAGGTCCAGATGTTCCCAAAGCTGCTGAACCACCACCCGTTCAATAACCTTCCCTAAAAAGGGAAGCTTAGAGACCGACTGATAGCTGGCCAGGGCGTCAACATCCAATTATGGTTTTTTGAGCAGGGGTTGCACCACTGCCTCCTTGAGACAGTCTGCCACCCCGCCCTCTCTGAGGGAGGCATTGACTATCCTGGCCAGCAATGGCCCTAATGTCTCCCAACTGGCTTTAACCAGTCAGGATGGACATGGATCTAATTCACAATAAGTGGCTCAAGCAGTCCCAAGAACATCCTCTGCATCAGAGGGTGACACATTTTGAAATTCAGCCCATAAAACAGGACAATATGGGGCTTCAACTGCCTCTGTTTCACCCACTGTTAAAAGTGCCACATTCAAACGAATTTGTGTGATTTTATCCATACAAAATCCACAAAAAAGTCACAGAGAGCATTAGATAACTCTGGATCCAGGTGGAGGGAGGCCGGACTGACCAGCCCCCTCACCACTCAGAAAAGCTTAGCCGGACAGGTCTTAACGGATGCAATGAGGGCAGCTGAGAAGGCTGCCTTTGCTGCCTGCACCACCATGGCATAGGTATGTAACCAGACTCTGCGTCGCAATCGGTCAACTTCAGTGTGAGAATGATGTCACCAAGCCTCTAACTGCTGCCCTTCTTGCTTCATTCACTGCAGATCCTCCATATACCACAGGGACCTGTGTTATTGGCAATTCGGGAGTGGATGCCTGGAAGCCGTACGGTCGATGTTCTCCATCAACACAAAATTCCAAAAGGTCATGAGGTCATTGAGTGAACGGCCATCGAGATCAGAGGGAATATCTCCCAGAACTTTCTGGAACTTCTCTGGTTCCATAAGTCTCCAGGGGTGAGCCAACCGAACTGGCTCTGCACCCTCCCAAGGACCAACATGCGCCAGGATACTGGTCTGGAGGAGATAATGGTATGTCCTCCATGTGTGGGGCCCACAACTCTCTGAGACAGGCCCATGGTTGCCATAGCGGCCATGAACTCACACTCTGCCCCTCCAAGACTGCTGTTGGCATGGATATTGCCAGGACCACCATACCGGGGGACAGAAAGACTACCTCCAACACCAGTCAGAGCAGGCAGGGAAGCTGCTGTACAGGTAAGTGCATGGTATATTAGCAGTAACCCCACTCTGTCTATGGACAAATCCAACTCTAGGTAGAGGCCCTCAATTCCCATGATAGGTTGTACAGGAAATCTCCTCACAGACCATGTCTCCTTTAAAATAATGGTTACACCGCGCCATCCCTCCAGCCATGGCTGATGCTGGATGGAGTACACAGCTGGAACAAGGTCAGCCAAAATAGGCCCCAACTCAGTGTCCAGTCAGGTCTCCGTAATGCACGTGAAGTTGGCTGCTTGATCCAGGATCACCTCCCAGACTGTAGTTGACTTATTGGCAACCGACCTCGCATTAATTAGCATCAAACCAAGGCCAGGGGCCCTCTGATTAATGATCACCTTACTACCTTACTGGGGGCCATTGAGCAGGACAGATGTTAAACATCTGTCCCATCTCACAGATCTAACTTTCTTCCAGGAAGGACCATGATTCCCCCGGCCTGTCATGACCCCTGTGGCTGTGGACCCCCCGGTCCACCCATGACCCCCCCACCCTCCAATCCCCCTATCCTCCCCTCTCACAGGAAGATACCCCTCCCTCTCAAAGGGATCGTACCCCTCCCTCACACCGAGGGGGCTGGCCCCTCCCTCCCTAACCCAATCCCCAATCCCATTGCCCCCTGCTTCCCATAGGGAGAGCAACACATTTACTAAGCACCCCCTTCACCTCCCATCCCTCCCAATAATAATACCGCCCGCCCAACTTGATAACCTCCCAGCGCTCCTGGCACTGCGAAGGGCTGCACTGCCTGCAGCATGCACCTACGGCGCTGCCAGGAAGCGCACTGCTTTTCAGCAGTTCCCCTGGGCCAGTCTCAGCTGAGGCCCTGGAAAATCCCTTAGCAAATGAGTATTTCTCTTTAAGATAACAATGTAGAAATCTGGAGGGTGAAAAAATAGCACTGATGAGGTTGCAGCTCGTCTGCATACGCTCCCAGCATCCTCGGCTGTCATCGCTCGAGGACCGCCACAACTCTCCTGGGGCTTGACCTTCCTGCCGCCCCAAGCTCCACCGACCAGCGGGCCAAGGACTGGTGAGGTTGCAGCTCGTCTGCATACGCTCCCAGCATCCTCGGCTGTCATCGCTCGAGGACACCACGACTCTTCTGGAGCTTGGCCTTCCTGCCGCCTCAAGATCCACCGACCAGCGGGCCGAAAAGCCTTACAGGTACTTTTCTCCATTTCTTTTCTACTGTACTTCCCCCTCCTATCTTACTCACTAACATGTCTGCCCTATTTTCTCGCCTTTTCTTTCCCTCCTCTCCTTCTCCTCTTCCTGTCCATCTTTTTCTTCCTCTACTTTTCTCCTCCCAGCTTCTTCCTCCCCCCAACCGATCACCACTCTCTAACCTCCCCCATACATCCTTTGCTCCCTTGGCTACTTTCTCTCATTGCTCCCCTTCCACTCCTCTCTCTAGCCTTCCTCGATGCTCCCCTTCTCCCAATCTTATCCCTATTCCTCCTGTCTCTAGCCTACCACGACGCTCCCCTTCTCCCAATCTTATCCCTATTCCTTGCCTCCCCCCTCATCAACTACCATTTTTCTGCTCCCTCTGGAACTGTCGCTCATCTATCAGTAAAGCTCCCTATATCCATGATCTTTTCCTCTCTCGCTCCCTCCAGCTCCTTGCCCTTACTGAAACTTGGATCACTCCCTCGGACTCTGTCACGCCTGCTACCCTCTCCTGTGGGGGTCTCTCCTTCTCTCACCAACCCCGCCCTGAAGGACGGGGTGGTGGGGTGGGCCTCCTTCTTGCTAAATCCTGTCAGTTCCAACCAATTTCTCCTCCCCCCTCTCTCTCCTTCCATACCTTTGAGGCTCACTCCGTGCGCCTCTACTCCCCCCTCCATCTACGTGTTGCTGTCATCTACCGTCCCCCTGGTCCTCTCTCCTCCTTTCTTTCTGACTTTGAGTCCTGGCTCACTTTCTTCCTCTCTGTTGATATCCCCACTCTCATCCTTGGTGACTTCAACATTCATGTTGATGACCCATCTCAGCCCTCAGTCTCTCGCTTCCTCTCCCTAGCCTCCTCCTTCAACCTCCACCTTTGGACCAACTCCCCCACCCATACTAATGGCCATTCTCTTGATCTTGTCCTCTCTAGAAACTGCTCTGTCGCTGATCTCTCCTTCGATCCTCATCCTATATCAGACCACTTCCTTGCCTCTTTCAACATTTCCCACTGTCCCCCCTCCTCTTCCCCTTCTCTACGCCCCTTCCGTGACCTTCAAGCTATTGATCCCCTGGACTTTGCCTCCTCTCTCTCTCCCCTTCTTCCTACAGTCTTCTCTTCCTCCTCCCCTGACTCCGCTGTCTCTGCTCTCAACGCCTCTCTCTCCTCCACACTTGACTCCCATGCCCCTCTCTCTTCCCGCCCTGCCTTCTCCCACAACCCCCGTCCTTGGCTCACCCCTAGTATCCGCCACCTCCGTTCTTGCACTCGTGCTGCTGAACGACTCTGGCGCAAATCCCATTCTCACGCTGACTTCCTTCACTTCAAATTCTGTCTCTCCACCCTTACTTCTGCTATCTCCCTTGCTAGACAACACTACTATGCCTCCCGCATTGAGTCCTGTTCTCGGGACCCTCGCCGCCTGTTCTCTACCTTTGACTCCCTCCTCAAGCCTCCCTGTCCTCCCCCTCCTTCTTCCCTTTCTGCTCAGGATCTTGCCTCCTTCTTCACCTCCAAGATAGACAAGATCCGCCTCGACATCGCTTCCCACTCCTCTCTTCCCACTCCCACCCCTCTCCCTCCTCCCCCTCCTTCTCTCATGTCCTCCTTCTCCCCTGCCTCCCTTAAGGAAATCTCCTCTCTGCTCTCCTCCTCCAACCCTTCCACTTGCCCCCTTGATCCCATTCCTTCCCGCCTCCTCACCTCCATTACTCCCACTGTCGCCCCTTCCTTCCTGCACATCATCAACCTCTCCCTCTCTACTGGCTCTTTCCCTTCTGCCTTCAAACATGCCACAGTCTCTCCTATTCTCAAAAAGTCCACTCTTGACCCCTCTGACCCTTCTAGCTATCGTCCTGTCTCACTCCTTCCTTTTGCTTCCAAGCTGCTTGAACGTGTTGTCTACTCCCGCTGCCTTGACTTCCTATCCTCCAACTCCTCCCTTGACCCCCTCCAATCTGGCTTCCGCCCCCTTCATTCTACTGAAACTGCTCTCGCTAAGATCACCAACGATCTTCTGGTGGCTAAATCTAAACGTCTCTATTCCATTCTTGTCCTCCTTGATCTCTCTGCTGCCTTCGATACTGTTGACCACTCACTCTTGCTGGATTCCCTTCACTCCCTTGGCTTTTGTGGCTCTGTCCATAACTGGTTCTCCTCCTACCTCTCTGACCGCTCCTTTAATGTGTCTCTCTCCAACTCCGCCTCCTCCTCCTTCCCCCTCTCAGTTGGTGTTCCTCAAGGCTCTGTTCTTGGCCCTCTCCTCTTCTCGATCTATACCTCATCCTTAGGCAAACTCATTGCCTCCCATGGCTTCCAATACCACCTCTATGCTGATGACACTCAACTCTATCTCTCTACTCCCTCTCTCTCTCCCTCTGTTCAAGCTCGTCTCATCAACTGTCTCTCTGACATCTCTACCTGGATGTCTCAACGTCAACTCAAACTCAACATGGCTAAAACTGAACTCCTTATCTTCCCCCCTCATCCTTCCTCTCCTTCCTCACTGTCAATAACTATTGATGGAGTCACCATCCTGCCTGTCCCCCAAGCCCGTAGCCTAGGCTTCATCTTTGACTCACCCCTTTCTTTTAAACCCTACATTGACTCTGTTGCTAAATCCTGTCGCTTCTCCCTCCATAACATTGCTAAGATTCGCCCTTTTCTCTCTGTCTCGTCTGCCAAAACTCTTGTTCATGCTCTGGTCATCTCTCGCCTCGATTACTGTAACCTCCTTCTCACTGGCCTTCCCCGGTCTCACCTTTCTCCCCTCATCTCTGTCCAAAACTCTGCTGCCAGGGTCATCTACCTCGCCAGTCGCTTCGACCATGTGCAGCCCCTCCTCTCTTCGCTTCACTGGCTTCCCCTTCCTGAACGAATCCTGCACAAGCTCCTAGTCTTCACCTATAAAGCTCTTCACAACCTTGCTCCCCCCTACCTCTCTGCACTTATCGCCCTCCATACTCCAGCCCGTGCACTTCGCTCCTCCTCTGTCCCTTCTCTCACCCTTCCACGCCTTCCCTGCTCCCCTAAGCGCCTTCGTCCCTTCTCACTTGCTGCCCCCCATGCCTGGAACTCCCTCCCTGTCCACATCCGCCTTGCCCCCTCCCTTCATACCTTCAAATCTCTCCTTAAAACTCACCTCTTTCGCTCTGCTCTGTCTGACTCTTTATCCTGCTGAGCCACTATTCCTATACCTACGATCGGTTTACCCTTATCCTTGCAACATGGACCTGCCTGCTGTCATTCTCATCGTAACCAAGCCAAGTACGTGCACTTGAGACCTCGCATCTTCATGAATGTTAGACCCCTTGTCTCTCCCTCTGTTCCCCTTCCTAAGTCTCTCCCCCAGCTCCTGTCTCTCAGATTGTAAGCCCTAGGGGCAGGGACCGTGTCTATTTTATTACTTTGTAAAGTGCCAGGTACACTGCTGGCGCTATATAAATGTTTGTTAATAATAATAATAATAACACTATAGGTGTGTTCAGACAAGCGGCTCCCCGCCCATTACCCACGAGTTACTTACAGCTAGAGTTCCCAATGTCCCCATACACATGCTAACAGGAATACACAGAGACGTGTCTATAACTTCCTGATGTCAATGGAATGTTGCACTGAAATACATGCAAATAGTGATCAGGAGATGGGGAGGAGTTCAGATGGTTTGTGCCTTGGAATATCTATGAATATCAAAGAAAGCCAACTTGACATGGATCCAGGTCCAGACATGCTTTCTTTGCACTATCTTTCTTCATAGGAGGATTGGTACATATTTGTATTCCAGGCAAACAGTTTTATTAGGCTGCAGTAAGCCTGAAAGCAAACATCATAATCACAAGTCTTAAGTCTTTAAAAGAACCATCAGTAGTTTTCCAGGCCAGAAGCCATATTTCAATCAATGGTTAAATGCAAACTTCTGAAAGTATGGGAAAACACAGTAAAGGGAAAGCAAAAAGCATAACTCTGCTCTGTAAACACTCTGAGAAGAAACAGAAACTTTGAGACAACATCATCTGTCCCTAATGAGTAGCCTCGTCTCCGCAGTGATGAGCACATCGCTAGAGAAATTCAGAAAGGACATGTTACCATCATCATCATCATCATCATCATCATGTGTAATTGAAGTACATGGTGTGGCAGTAAACAAAGCGTGCTAACGATTTCTATACATCGATTTGCTGATGTTGTCAAGGACAAGTCAAATGTCTTACAAGAGACAATATGCTTTGGCAAAGAGTTTGACAGTGACTATGCTGAAGTACATCCATGCACAGCAGAGCAGACAGCATTGTACATGCTATCAACACTGTTCTTGTCTATTTCAACATGTTCATGATTACCCTACCTCAGAGTTATTTTTGGCAGTTGAGGAACAGCCAAATTGGGGGTGGGACAGCTCTGCTGCCTTAATTCCCCCACTCTGTCCCACCTCTGTTTCTAAAGACCACTTTTAGGGCATGATCCTCCTACTGTTCAAGTGCCAATATTTAGTGTGGGGGTGCATCCTATTGAAGTGAATGGGACTCATGCCTGCACTAAGGTCTTCTTCATTCAACACTCGTATCCTTTGTAAACTCGCTTACTTGGCCCTTAGGTTTTCCTTTCCTAGTACACACAGCTGCTGGTTCCCCTGTATTTCACTGCACCACCTCTTGCATTGGGTGGCAGAGAAGAAGAGATCATGAAGCACAGGAAGTGGTAAGGATTTCACACAATGCCAGACCATGGGTTTGGGCAAGTACACACTCTAATAAACTGTTGTGTGAATGTATCCTACATCAAAATACCTCCCCCCCTCCCCAGGAGCAGCAACTGCTATGAAGTTTTAGGGCTCCACTTATTTCTGACCCTTTACCAGATTTGGTTGAAATCCGCATGTAGGATCAAAAGTCATTAAGACAACACATTATCCCCTCCCCTGTACGGGGTGATTTATAGACCTTCTTTCTGTAGGAATCCCAGCTAACCTAGTATAACCAAACTAGTGCTAAGATCAGGACAGGTGGCAATATACAGGACTGAAGCAGAAGCAGCTGGTGGGTTTGGAGACTGGTGGGGCAGTGGGTGGGTTGAACTTTCCCCAAGGCTGGCGGGCCTTGGGACAGAGCCTGGCCTAGGGGTGGAGCCAGGGCAATGGTAGGCAGAGCCAGGGCAATGGTAGGTCAGTAGCGTGGCATAACCCAGCAGCAAGGAGTGTCCAGGGTTAACATTGGATGGACATTACATTAGTTAACGCTGGGAATACTGCTGTGTTAAGCACTGCCACGGGGGGATAGAGAGCCCTCTTACTGGGGTCCCATCCAGTAAAACAAACCAGCAAAACATACCAGAAACCAGATCGTAAGCAATTGACCCAACAGTATTATGTAAAGTCCTTAGCACTGCACATCACACAAACAGTAGCATGGAGTTCCACGTCTCCCCCAAAACATGCTACACACAGTTCTGTTGCAATGTAAAAGGTGTTTGAGCTGCTACAATGAACATTCCTGCAAGAAAGAGTAATTAGTGAGCCAACATGTGGCATGGCCTTCTCACACACAAGCCTGCAACATCCCATGACCAAACTTCAAAGGGCAGGCTAAGGACATCTTCAAATGCAGAGAATATTCCAGCAAAGATTGGAACCTTTTCCATCAAAGCCCCTAGGTCCCTCCACCCAACACAGAGAAAGCACACTGTTTAGGCTGAAAAACAGAAAAGAAAGGGAACACCACTGACTTAAACCAACCATTTTGTGGGGACTCTACAAAATGGCCACTGCCTTTTTTGCACATGCTTGGCACTTGGGAGAGGAGGGAAACCAGCAGTACATCACTGGCAGCATACATTACAAGCACAGATCATATGAAGCAAGAGGCCAAATATTGATCTGCTGACCTCAGAACATCTACTTGATGTTTTTGGCACCAACCAACCCCCTATGATGAACCAGAGGTGCCTAGGGATGGGCGAACAGATCGCGGTTCGGGTTCGGCTGCGTTCAGTTCATCCGTTCGGTTCGGCAGTTCGGCTAGTTCGCCGAGTTCGGGTTCGGCTGTTCGGTTCGCTCATCCGAACAGGCCGTTTGGTTAGGCCGTTCGGTTCAGCCATTCGGGAAGTGTTGTTATGGTTTTTTTTTTTTAATATATATTTTTTTGTTTTTTATTGGGTTTTATATGGTTTTCTTTTGTTTTTTATTTGGTTTTTTGGTTTTTATATGGGTTTTTTTATTTATTTATTTTATCTAATATTATATCTATCTATCTACACTAAATCTAACTGCTATTAACTATTCTAAATGCTATGAACTAAATGGATTATCTAATAAGTACACAGACCTACTCCTACAAACACTAAAACTAAATCACTAA
>QEPC01011654.1:2771476-2785045 GCA_003113815.1 Sphenodon punctatus
AACACAAGGTTTCAGTTTATGGTTTAAGTTTCATTTCATTACAAAACTGAAATGAAACTTAAAGCAATCTAAAAATCCTACTCAGCGCCTGCTGTTCAGGAACAGTGACTAGCTCAGAAGGTGTTTGGAAGGAGGGAGGCAGATAATTAGTTTCATTTCTTGCAAGCCTCTCCCCTGGTGCCTGGAAGTCTGCGCCTCAGTGACTGACACCTCCCTGTAATGTTTGACATTCCAGTGAACCTTTTTTTGCCACCCGAACTCATCCAAACGTGATCCGAAATGGCCAAACAGCAAAGAAAGCATGTCTGGACCTGAATCCATGTCAAGTTGGCTTTCTTTGATATTCATAGATATTCCAAGGCACAAACCATCTGAACTCCTCCCCATCTCCTGATCACTATTTGCATGTATTTCAGTGCAACATTCCATTGACATCAGGAAGTTACAGACACATCTCTGTGTATTCCTGTTAGCATGTGTATGGGGACATTGGGAACTCTAGCTGTAAGTAACTAGTGGGTAACTGGCGAGGAGCCGCTTGTCTGAACACACCTATAGTGCTATTTTTTCCCCCTCCAGATTTCTACATTGTTATCTTAAAGAGAAATACCCATTTGCTAAGGGATTTTCCAGGGCCTAAGCTGAGACTGGCCCAGGGGAACTGCTGAAAAGCAGTGCGCTTCCTGGCAGCGCCGTAGGTGCATGCTGCAGGCAGTGCAGCCCTTCGCAGGGCCAAGAGCGCTGGGAGGTTATCAAGTTGGGCGGGCGGTATTATTATTGGGAAGGATGGGAGGTGGTTTAGGGGTGCTTAGTAAATGTGTTGCTTTCCCTATGGGAAGCAGGGGGCAATGGGAATGGGGATTAGGTTAGGGAGGGAGGGGCCAGTCCCCTCGGTGTGAGGGAGGGGTACGATCCCTTTGAGAGGGAGGGGTATCTTCCTGTGAGAGGGGAGAATAGGGAGATTTGAGGGGGCGGTCCACAGCCACAGGGGTCATGACAGGCCGGGGGAATTATGGTCCTTCCTGGAAGAAAGTTAGATCTGTGAGATGGGACAGATGTTTAACATCTGTCCTGCTCAACGGCCCCTGGTAAGGTAGTGAGGTGATCATTAATCAGAGGGCCCCTGGCCTTGGTTTGATGCTAATAAATGCGAGGTCGGTTGCCAATAAGTCAACTACAGTCCGGGAGGTGATCCTGGATCAAGCAGCCAACTTCACGTGCATTACGGAGACCTGGCTGGACACTGAGTTCAACTGGACAACTGTTCGGCCATTTCACCGTTCGGTGTTCGGTTTGTTCAGTATGTTTGGGTTCGGGTTCGAGTTCGGTCATCCGAACAGGCCGAGTTCGGGCCGAACTCCGAACTGCCGAACCGCGTTCGCCCATTCCTAGAGGTGCCATACATTAGACACAAGACGCACAATCAGTCTTAATTAGGTTACTATTGTAACCTCCTCCTCACTGGCCTTCCCCACTCCCACCTTTCTTCCCGTATCTCTGTTCAAAACTCTGCTGCCAGGATCATCCACATAGCCCATCGCTCTGACCACGTGAAACCTCTCTCCTCTCTCCACTGGCTCCCTCTTCCTGAGCGTATTCTGCACAAACTCCTCGTTTTCACCTACAAAGCCCTTCACAGCCTCACTCCCCCCTACCTCTCTGCCCTGACCTCCCTATTCGAGCACTCTGCTCCTCCTCCATCCCCACCCTCCCACATCTCCCCTGCGCCACTAACCGCCTTCGTCCCTTCTCCCTCGCTGCTCCGCATGCCTGGAACTCCCTCCCTACCCTCGTCCGCCTTGCCCCCACCCTCCATGCCTTCAAGTCCCTCCTCAACACCCACCTCTTTCGCTCCGCACTTCCAAACTCCTGCTAAGCATCCCCACCCAGGATTATCCCCCACTTGTTATCTGCAAACTCCCAATTACTGTAACCAAGCCAAGAACATGAACCTGAGCTCTCGCATCCTCATGAATGTCACATCCCTTGTCTCTCCCTCTCTTTTCCTCTTCCCTGTCTCACCTCCTACTGTCTTTAGATTGTAAGCTCTCGAGCAGGGACCATGTCTATCTTATTCTTTGTAAGTGCCAGGTACATCGCTGGCACTATATAAATGCTTATAATAATAATAAAATGCAATAGTGGATTCCAAGTGCTAATAATATCCTAAATTCACACTAGTAGTAGTATCTCTGCAATAACCTTGCAGAGATACTACTACTAGTGTGAACTTAGGATATTATTAGCTCTTGGAAACCACTATTGCATTTTCCTAATGGAAATGACTAAAAAGCTACTTGAGTAGTTGTGGCTTTTAAGTCTATTCCTTCAAGTTAGAGTACACCACACAACAGCAAGTTCAACTTTACTCAATTAAAAAATAAGAATTAATGTCTAGAGGCAGCTGGGAGCACAATCATATTTATTTATTTATTTCACTTTTATCCTGCACCCTCCTGCTCAAAGAGCAGTTCAGGGCAGCACAACACAAACAATCAACAATTCATAATTAAAACATACTCAGTCAGAATTTAAAAATTAATTTAAAATATCCTAAAAATACTAAAAATATACTAAAAGGGCAGAACCAATCTGTATGTAATATCCATATGTGATATCATCCCATAATAATCATTATTTATTATAACATCCCCTTCCTAGCTCCTCCCCCTCCAAGACAAGGCAGTTTCCCCGGGGCCCCCTAAAAAGGCCAAGGCCAATCCCAGATGGGTCCCCAATGTACTCACCCAGAGCAGGCTGAGCTCGGCAACGTCACCTCCCCACTGTTGGAGGACAGGATGCTGAGCTTGATGATGGACCCTTGGTCTGACTCAGTATGGCACTACCCAACTTCCTTTATTCTTAATTATTATTATTATTATATATATAATCCAAGACAAGTGATCTCTGATGAATGATGAAAACAGAAAGATTCAGTCTGACCACCAGATGGCCAACTGCAAACTCTCTCTCAACTTCTGAAAGAAAGATAAAATGGTACCTGTATGAGTCACCTTTATATATGCATTGCCCCCACCCTCACCACCTGAGAGACAAAGCCTGCACTGATGAATGAGAGTGACATTGCTGACCGAGTAAAACAAAAAAACCCATACAAAGCACTCCCCCCCCCCTTGCAGTTCGCCCAGCCAGTAGCACACACACACGTCACAACACAGTCACATACACACATCCATTGCTCCCCCTGCCCCTCCCCACAGAACACAGAGGGATCCTGCCCAATTAATGTTATAAATGTTGCTGGCTCCCTCTCCATAGACCTCAGTGAAATAGTGCCCCAAGCAATCCTGGTAACTCATTTTTGTTTGCTAACACACGCAGTGGACGGCACTCTCAGCTGCCCAAAGCACATTCCGCAAACTTTTGACCCTTACAGTTCTCCTTCAATGAGTGGCTCTGGATCTCTGAGTCCCCTCCCAGGCTCCCCTGAAAATCCCAACCTGCAAGTGACCCCTCTGCAAGTGACCAAAGCGGCACTTTGCAGTTTGCACATGCGCAGAGCCCAGGAGTGAGGTCACAAATGGCAGTTCTCCAGCATGCTCTAAACAGGAGGTTCAGAGCACCAGAGTGGCTTGAAAGAGCCACGCTGGCCTCTAAACACGCAGCCAGCACCGAGGACAAAATAAAAGCAAGGTACTGGGTGTGTGGGGGGGGGGGCTAGGAGGGGCACTGCCTCTGGCGCCCTCGGGGTAGCACTGCGCCTGGGGTGGCACTACCATATAGGTGGTGCAGTGCCACTTAGGGCCGCAAGTTCAAGGGGTCAGATCTCCCCCCACCTCCCAAGCCTGATCCAGCTGCCACCAAACTCCACAGCTGGATCAGGATGGGGAGATCCACCCCCTAGTTCTGTCTCCTCTGATCCAGAGATGCAGTGTTGAGATGGGGGTGAGTGAGTGCAAGGGGATAGGGTTGCCAAGAGCAACAAGCTCAAGAGTGTGGCTCCCCCCCATCCAACCACCACCAAGTTCCACAGCTGGATGAGGGGACAGCCACCCCTTGAACTTGCCACCTGCTTCTCCCACACATGGATGCCCCTGCTTCTCCCACACATCACTCTTGATCCGATCATGGAGTTTTGGCATTGGTTGGTTTGGGGCAGGGCTGCCTAGGTTGGCAAGTTTCAGGGGGTGGCCCCCCTGCCCTCCACCCTGCCCCCCTGCCCTGATCTAGTCACTGCCAAGCTTCACAGTAGGGCAGGGAGCAGTGGCTTCCTGAAGCTGCCCAGGGTAGTAAATAGCTGTGTGCTGTTCCTAGTAAATTTTCACCTGTCCTGTGTGGGCAGGGCCTGCGGATCTGCCCTTTTTGTATAGTTCAGTGAGGCATATATAGCTCCCTCTACGAATCGGTGAAATTCTGTGTGTGTGTATGTGTGTGTGTGAGAGAGACTGCACTGAAAGCTCATGGTGGGTTTGGCAACCATCCAGTCAAGCAGCAGATGCCTTGTAGTTTTGGTGACCAATTTCACAGCATGAAAGTAAAGTAAATTCTGAATAGCAGATATCGGCAGCCAGAGTCACAGCAAGCAACACAAAAACAAAAGGAAGTCCAAAAAGGATCGGTAAATTTGTTTTGCATAATTAACAAAAACAAAGACTGTTTCTGCTGACAGAAAGGAAACTTGGGATATGTTCACACAACTTGCTTTTAGACCGGGTAGTATCACACTGTGAATGCTATGTGAAGTCCTTACTGCTTCCTGTGGTCCTTCAAGTGAATCCTTGCTTTCTGCTACCTGGTACAAAGGATTTGCTTGCAAGGCTCTGATGCTAGCAGGTAGCAATGGTGTTGTGTGGTTTGATTAACCCAGGACAAAGCCTCAATACATAATTTCCTGTTCATTGCTTCCTACCTCTCGGTAAGATGGAAGTGTATGGTTCACTGTGGTAGATCTGTCCTGCTTTAAGATATGTGTAAATAGATGGTCCTCTTGCTTTTAAATAAGGCACATGGGATTATGTATTTGTGCCATGTCAAGTATCGGCAGAAGCATCTCTCTGAGGTAGATACTATAGACAGAGTGTATCCTGCCTTGGAGCAGGGAATTTGGCTAGATGACATTCCAACCCTAATGTTCTGTGGTTCTGTTTCTTCCCCTCCATAGTCATTCAGTGCAATACTTACATCCCCTGTGTTGGCACACAGGTTTCCCTGGGCCCTGATGTAGTAAAAGCATGCCCAATGAGCATGACCTCTGCTCTCCTAGGTAAAGCCATACACACACCTGATGCCTGTTGGGAATTTAGATGTGGGCACCAGGAAGCTGTTTCCAGGTGTATTTATTCAGTTTGGAGGTCTCCGCAGCTGGAGGGGCACTGCACGCACAGGCAGGAAAGAGAGTGGTTATGTTTGGATTCTATCAGTTGGGTGGACTCAGTTTTTCCCTGATTTAGAGCACCTGGCTTGGGATGGGGTTGTAGATGTTTGCTAGGGATGTGTGAACAGAATGGAGTTCGGATATTTGACTGTTCAGGTTCGTGGGCTTGGTCCCATGGAGTTTGGGCCCCCGAACGTTCAGAAAATTTGGCCGCCTGGAGGCTTGGGGCACTCCAGGGGTGCCCATAGGGGTATGGAAGGCTGTCTGAGACACAGCAGAAGCAGCAGCAGAGACTGGGAAGGCTTGGGGCTTGGCACCCCAGATTGCCCAGGCAGGCAGGCTCAGTGCTTGGCCCCTGGGGGTGCCTGTGGGGGCATGGCTGGCCATCTGAGACCCAGTGGCAGCAGCAGCAGAGGCCGGGAAGGCTTGGGGCTTTGTGACTGGCATCCATAGTTAGCCAGACATTGCAGGCTGGCAGGCATCGGTGGGTCTCAGATGGTCAGCCATGCCTCAACGGGAATTGGGCAGGCACCCCCGGGGCCCAAGTGCTGAGCCTAAGTTCTTCTGAAGAAGGGGAAGCATTTAAGAGTTATCTTTACACTGCAAAGAGGCTGGATATGCAACAGCAATTGGAACTGCATACCCCCAAGCCTAGTTCCCATACAGGTTCTTTCTCCTGTGAGCTCCCAGAATTGCAGTCCTCTGGCTTAGAACTGGGAAAGGTGAAATGCAGAGAGGTCAAAGGACTTCCAAACCTGGAATTAGAACTATGGTCTCTTGACTCTGCAATGCTGCTGCCCACTAGGGATGTGTGAACAGAACATGGTTCAGATGTTCGGCCATTTGGTTTTTTCATTTGAAAACCGAGTTCGGGTTCGGTGGTTAGGCGGAGTTCGTTTCAGCCAAACATTCGAAATAGCACTATCAATACCGATATCGATACCGAATTCAAAGGGTTTTTTTTGGTATCATTTGGCCCTGAGACTGCCCCTGGTCTCCAGCCCTGGTTCCAGGAAGTCTGCTCCTCAGCTGCCTCCCCCTTCCAGTCACGTTTTCCCCACCTGAATGGGCCTTCTAGTCACGTTTTCCCCACCCATAACTCATCCAAACTCACCCGAACATGACCGATCTGTTCGGTCATTTCTGAGTTCGGTTCGGATGTTCGGTTTGGTTTTCTGAACAGACCGAGTTTGGTCCGAACATCCGAACCGCATTAACTCATCCTTACTGCCCACACAAAGGGTGATGAAAGCAGATGTTCTGCTGGGCTGCCCGTCTCTGCCTGCATGCCATGACAACACGCGCAAACCCGCTTTGGGCACCAGCAGGCACTACTGTAGCCCTGTCACTCCTGCTGTGATGGTGACTAGAGCTGGAGAACCCAGCATAGAGTGATCAGAACTGGAAGCCACCCAGCCTGTAATGCCTGACCAAATAGGGGTGCCAGCCACCAAGCCCTGGCCAGGCCTCTGCTGCTGCTCCACTGATGCCAGCCAGTCTGCAATGCCAGCCCCCCTAGGGGTGCCAGCCACCAAGCCCGGGTCAGGCCTCTGTCACTGCTCCACCAATGTCTGGCAGCCTGAAATACCTGGCCACGTAGGGGTGCCAGCTACCAAGCCCTGACCAGGCCTCTGCTGCGGCTCCACTGATGCCAGCTTTCAATGCCTGGCCAATTAGGGGTGCCATACTGGCCATACCATATAACACATAGGTGCCATATCATAGAGCACCCACTCATGGCCATGCACAGAGCACTTGCCAAAAATCCAGAGTACTTTGTGCAAGGCAAGATGAATAGCTCCATNCCCATCTCAAGGTGAGGCAGCCAGATGCACACTCCCAAGAATCATAGAGCACCCACTCATGGCCATGCACAGAGCACTTGCCAAAAATCCAGAGTACTTTGTGCAAGGCAAGATGAATAGCTCCATGGCAGTGAGCAACCACTGAGCCCCTGCCCTGAGGGCAGCGGTGGAGGTGGTGCCACGAGACAGTTACGTGTAGGAGTATGACAGTGCCTCACCAGCAGTGGAGAGCTAGATGGAATAGGAGCCCTGCATAGATCCCAGCAGTGATCCCTTTGCCTATTGGTCCAGCAAGAGCAATTGTGGCCAGCCCTGTCCAAAGTGGCCAAGGATCTGCTTTCCTGTCCAAAAACCAGTGTCCCCAGTGAGTGGTTGTTCTCCATGACAGGGGATATTTGCTTGCCACACCACCTGAAGCTGGGGGCCAAGTTGGTGGAGCAGTTGCTGTCTGTTAAGGTAAACCTTCCACTGCTGGGAACCCCCGAGCTGCCCCTGGAGATGGATTGATGCTACACAGCAGAGGTTGCATTCAGTGGCAGCATCAGACATTGAATTTCCTGGGCACCAAACCCGTGGCACAGCAGAGGCAGGATTGGCAGCAGCAGTGGACATTGGATGGCCGGGGCACAGTAGCAGACATTGGATTGCATTTCATCCAATTGATGTTATATAATTTTTCTTAAAGCAGGTGAAGATTTATAATACATTCAGGCTATGGGATCATTGTGGCCAGTCTCTGTGTAACATTTGATTAAGCAGGTCTTTCCAGACTTATCAGTAAAATGGCTTCCTGTTTTAATTAATTCTCATTTTTCTGATTTCTGTACACTTTCCGATTCAGCTTGAATGTAAATTCTCTAGCTGTTCAAGGAATCAATTCTGATCTGAGATTCTAATATGCAATTGCCATGGCACAGGAGAGGCGTCATTCAGCAGCAGCAGACAACTGTGGCTGGCACCCACCCTTGGTCAGGCATTGCAGGCTGGCTGGCATCAGTGGAGCCACAGCAGAGGCCCAGATAGGACTTGGAGACTGGCACCCCTACTTGGCCGGGCATTGCAGACTTCCAGGCATCAGTGGAGCAGTGACAGAGGCCCGGCCAGGGCTTGGTGGCTGGCACTCCTACTTGGCTGGGCATTGGAAGCTGGCTGACATTGGTGGAGCCATGGCAGAGGCCCGACTTGGTGGCTGGCACCCCTGCTTGGCTGGGCATTGCAGGCTGGCTGGTATCATTGGAGTAGCAGCAGAGGCCCGGCCAGGGCTTGGTGGCTGGAACCCCTACTTGGCTGGGCATTACAGGCTGTCTGGTATTGGTGGAGCAGCGGCAGAGGCCCAGCCAGGGCTTGGTGGCTGGCACCCCTATTTGGCTGGACATTGTAGGCTGGCTGCCATTGTGGAGCTATTTTTCTTGCCTCGCACAAAGCACTCTGGATTTTCAGCAAGTGCTCTGTGTGTGACCATGAGTGGGTGCTCTGCAGTATGGCACCTATGTGTTCTGTGGTATGGCCAGTATGGCACCCCTACTTGACCAGGCATTGCAGGCTGGCATTGGTGGAGCCATGGCAGAGGCCCGGCCTGGGCTTGGTGGGTGGCACCCCTACTTGGCAGGGCATTGCAGGCTGGCTGGCATCGGTGGGGCTATTCATCTTGCTTTGCACAAAGCACTCTGGATTTTCAGCAAGTGCTCTGTGCATGGCCATGAGTGGGTGCTCTGCAGTATGGCACCTATGCATTATGCAGTATGGCCAGTATAGCACCCCTACTTGACCAGGCATTGCAGGCTGGCATTGGTGGAGCCATGGCAGAGGCCCAGCCAGGACTTGGTGGGTGGCACCCCTACTTGGCTGGGCATTGCAGGCTGGCATCATACTTGACCNTTTTTTTTGGTATCATTTGGCCCTGAGACTGCCCCTGGTCTCCAGCCCTGGTTCCAGGAAGTCTGCTCCTCAGCTGCCTCCCCCTTCCAGTCACGTTTTCCCCACCTGAATGGGCCTTCTAGTCACGTTTTCCCCACCCATAACTCATCCAAACTCACCCGAACATGACCGATCTGTTCGGTCATTTCTGAGTTCGGTTCGGATGTTCGGTTTGGTTTTCTGAACAGACCGAGTTTGGTCCGAACATCCGAACCGCATTAACTCATCCTTACTGCCCACACAAAGGGTGATGAAAGCAGATGTTCTGCTGGGCTGCCCGTCTCTGCCTGCATGCCATGACAACACGCGCAAACCCGCTTTGGGCACCAGCAGGCACTACTGTAGCCCTGTCACTCCTGCTGTGATGGTGACTAGAGCTGGAGAACCCAGCATAGAGTGATCAGAACTGGAAGCCACCCAGCCTGTAATGCCTGACCAAATAGGGGTGCCAGCCACCAAGCCCTGGCCAGGCCTCTGCTGCTGCTCCACTGATGCCAGCCAGTCTGCAATGCCAGCCCCCCTAGGGGTGCCAGCCACCAAGCCCGGGTCAGGCCTCTGTCACTGCTCCACCAATGTCTGGCAGCCTGAAATACCTGGCCACGTAGGGGTGCCAGCTACCAAGCCCTGACCAGGCCTCTGCTGCGGCTCCACTGATGCCAGCTTTCAATGCCTGGCCAATTAGGGGTGCCATACTGGCCATACCATATAACACATAGGTGCCATATCATAGAGCACCCACTCATGGCCATGCACAGAGCACTTGCCAAAAATCCAGAGTACTTTGTGCAAGGCAAGATGAATAGCTCCATGGCAGTGAGCAACCACTGAGCCCCTGCCCTGAGGGCAGCGGTGGAGGTGGTGCCACGAGACAGTTACGTGTAGGAGTATGACAGTGCCTCACCAGCAGTGGAGAGCTAGATGGAATAGGAGCCCTGCATAGATCCCAGCAGTGATCCCTTTGCCTATTGGTCCAGCAAGAGCAATTGTGGCCAGCCCTGTCCAAAGTGGCCAAGGATCTGCTTTCCTGTCCAAAAACCAGTGTCCCCAGTGAGTGGTTGTTCTCCATGACAGGGGATATTTGCTTGCCACACCACCTGAAGCTGGGGGCCAAGTTGGTGGAGCAGTTGCTGTCTGTTAAGGTAAACCTTCCACTGCTGGGAACCCCCGAGCTGCCCCTGGAGATGGATTGATGCTACACAGCAGAGGTTGCATTCAGTGGCAGCATCAGACATTGAATTTCCTGGGCACCAAACCCGTGGCACAGCAGAGGCAGGATTGGCAGCAGCAGTGGACATTGGATGGCCGGGGCACAGTAGCAGACATTGGATTGCATTTCATCCAATTGATGTTATATAATTTTTCTTAAAGCAGGTGAAGATTTATAATACATTCAGGCTATGGGATCATTGTGGCCAGTCTCTGTGTAACATTTGATTAAGCAGGTCTTTCCAGACTTATCAGTAAAATGGCTTCCTGTTTTAATTAATTCTCATTTTTCTGATTTCTGTACACTTTCCGATTCAGCTTGAATGTAAATTCTCTAGCTGTTCAAGGAATCAATTCTGATCTGAGATTCTAATATGCAATTGCCATGGCACAGGAGAGGCGTCATTCAGCAGCAGCAGACAACTGTGGCTGGCACCCACCCTTGGTCAGGCATTGCAGGCTGGCTGGCATCAGTGGAGCCACAGCAGAGGCCCAGATAGGACTTGGAGACTGGCACCCCTACTTGGCCGGGCATTGCAGACTTCCAGGCATCAGTGGAGCAGTGACAGAGGCCCGGCCAGGGCTTGGTGGCTGGCACTCCTACTTGGCTGGGCATTGGAAGCTGGCTGACATTGGTGGAGCCATGGCAGAGGCCCGACTTGGTGGCTGGCACCCCTGCTTGGCTGGGCATTGCAGGCTGGCTGGTATCATTGGAGTAGCAGCAGAGGCCCGGCCAGGGCTTGGTGGCTGGAACCCCTACTTGGCTGGGCATTACAGGCTGTCTGGTATTGGTGGAGCAGCGGCAGAGGCCCAGCCAGGGCTTGGTGGCTGGCACCCCTATTTGGCTGGACATTGTAGGCTGGCTGCCATTGTGGAGCTATTTTTCTTGCCTCGCACAAAGCACTCTGGATTTTCAGCAAGTGCTCTGTGTGTGACCATGAGTGGGTGCTCTGCAGTATGGCACCTATGTGTTCTGTGGTATGGCCAGTATGGCACCCCTACTTGACCAGGCATTGCAGGCTGGCATTGGTGGAGCCATGGCAGAGGCCCGGCCTGGGCTTGGTGGGTGGCACCCCTACTTGGCAGGGCATTGCAGGCTGGCTGGCATCGGTGGGGCTATTCATCTTGCTTTGCACAAAGCACTCTGGATTTTCAGCAAGTGCTCTGTGCATGGCCATGAGTGGGTGCTCTGCAGTATGGCACCTATGCATTATGCAGTATGGCCAGTATAGCACCCCTACTTGACCAGGCATTGCAGGCTGGCATTGGTGGAGCCATGGCAGAGGCCCAGCCAGGACTTGGTGGGTGGCACCCCTACTTGGCTGGGCATTGCAGGCTGGCATCATACTTGACCAATCTCAAGAAGCTCTACTGCAAATTGGGCAAGCCTTGCCCGGTAGTGAATCTCGTGGAAACCCAGTCCCCGCCTGCTGGCACACTCATCCAAGTTATGCCTGTCTACAAGAGTGAAGAGCAAATGGCTGATGTGTAGTACCACCAGCAGCAGCAGCAGCAGCAGCAGCAGCAGCAGCAGACGACATTGGATTGCCAGGCCCCAGTACCTGTGGCACAGCAGTGGCAGCCTCAGCAGCAGCAGAAATTAGATTTCTAGGACACAGTACCCATGGCACAGCAGCGGCAGCAGCAGTGGACATTGGATTAACAGGGCACAGTAACTGCAGCTGTCACCCATCCTTGGCTGGGCATTGCAGGCTGCCAGGAATTGGTGGATCAGTGGCAGAAGCCTGGCCAGGGCTTGGTGACTAGCACCCCTACTTGGCTGGGCATTGAAGATTGGCATCCTGATTGCCGGATCTCAACAAGGTCTTTGGCAAATTGGTCAAGCCTTGCCTTGTGGTGAATCACATGGCCACCCAGTAGCAGACATTGGATTGCCAGGGCACAGTACCCGTGGCACAGCAGAGGTAGCATTAGCAGCAGCAGCAGACATTGGATTGCCCGGTAGCAGAACCTATGGCATAGCAGAGGCAGCAGTGGAAGCAGCAGTGGACATTTGAGTTCCCAGTCACAGAACATGTGGCACAGCAGAGGCAGCATCAGCAGTAGCAGACATTAGATTGCCTGGTCTCAGAACCCGTGGCACAGCAGAGGTGGCATTGGCACCAGCAGGTACTGGATTGCCAGGGCACAGTATCCATGGCACAGCAGAGGTGACATCATCACCAGCAGTATAGATTGAATGGCCAGGGCACAGAGCCTGTGGCACTGCAGAGGCAGCAGCAGCAGCAGCAGCAGACATTAGATTTCCAGGGCACAGAACCTGTGGAACAGCAGAGATGGCAGCAGCAGGATTTGCCTGTGCACAGCACCCATAGAGCCCGGATGGCAGGATTTGTCAGGGAAGAGCTCCCATAGAACAGCAGATGGCGGCAGCAGCAGGATTGCATGGACACATTTGGATTTGCCAGGGCAGAGCACCCATGGACTAGTAGACAGCAGCAGCAGGATAACCAGGCCAGTGGGGTACATCACCCAGGGTTGCCAGGGCAGGCACCTTGGCACTGAGGCAGGGTTTGAGGTTGGCAACCAGGGCGGACAGACAGGCAGTGTGGCATGAGCATCGGAAGGCAGGCTGAAGTAGGATTCATGCTTTGCCCACAGGGCAGGCAGACAGGCCTTTGGCATGAGCAGAAGGCAGGCTGAGGCAGGGTTTGAGGTTGGCAACCAGGGCGGGCAGACAGGCAGCGTAGCATGAGCATCGAAAGGCAGGCTGAGGCAGGTTTTGATCATGGCAACCTGGGCGGGCAGACAGGCAGTACGGCATGAGCATCGGAAGGCAGACTGAGGCAGAGTTTGAGGTTAGCAACCTGAGCAGGAAGACAGAAAGTGTGGCATAAGCATCAAAAGGCAGGATGAGGCAGGGTTCGAGCTTGGCAACCAGGGCAGGTAGACAGGCACCTTGGCATGAGAGGCAGGAAGGCGGGCTGAGACAGGCTTTGAGCTTTGCAACCTGGGCAGGCAGAGAGGCACCTTGGCATGAGAGGCAGGCAGGCGGGCTGAGGCAGGCCTTGAGCTTGGGCAACCTGGGCGGGTAGACAGGCAGTGTGGCATGAGAGGCAGTAGGGAAGGCAGACTGGAACCTTGACAGGGCACTCAGATACACTGGCAAAGACTGTGCAGCGAGAGAGAGAGGCAGTCATATAGACGGGCCAAGATTGTCTTGTCCGAGGACGGCTGGCAGACTTACAGCTCCCCAATGCCACCTAGCGTCATGAGGTAAGTCATATAGGCCGGCCGAGACCATCTAGTGAGAGGAGAGAGAGAGAGAGAGAGAGAGAGAGAGAG
>QEPC01011654.1:2792853-2808607 GCA_003113815.1 Sphenodon punctatus
TAGTTAGTTAGTTATTAGTGTAGATATAGAGATATAAATATTTGATTAAAAAATTCAATAATTTTTTTTAAAAAAATTATATATTAAAAAACATTGTTTTTTTCGGGCCGAACGGCCGAACGCGAACGCGCGAACCACCCGAACACCGAACGACCGAACACGAACGCACAACCCGATGGTGAACGAACCGAACGGCCGAACACGAACGTATGACCTGCCCGAACAACCGAACACGAACGGCCGACACACGAACGGCCGAACCGAACGGGCGAACACGAACGTGAGGTACGACCAAACGACCGAACACGAACACACGAACCGAACGCGGCCGAACCGAACGGCCGAACGCGAACAGACGAACTGATCGCGGCCGAACCGACAGGCCGAACACGAACCGCGATCTGTTCGCCCATGCCTAATGATCACTAAAGATATCTGAGACACTTTTGCGGCTGACAAATAAACATCATCAAAAATTTTGATCTTCCCATTTTTCCCTTATAGCAAGTGCCTTTCTCCTCTCTTTTTCTATTTGGATCCCAAAATAGGCCATCACCCGGGTGGTTTTATTACAGCTATCAGACAACAATGTTTTTATTTTTCTCTCGCTCAGTAGATTTTCTTGAATTTTGAGCTGTTGATATAAATTGCTTCGCAAACTTGCATATTGTGGACAATAAAATAAATAGTGGGGAAGATCCTCGATGCCCCTGTCACAGCAAGCACAAACCGTTTCATGATAGGGGATTCCCTGATATCTCCCCTCTAACACCGTTGTTGGCATAAGCTCAAGCTGAAGACGAAGGGCCAAAAAAGCTCTCCTTTGTTGGGGGGCATGTCACGTTGGATATAATTGCATCCCAATCTCATTGTATATACAGCTTGTCCCATCCCTACCTGACAGCAGCAGTAGATGTAACATTAGTGTATTAGCCCCAAGATGTGCCAGCAGCCTGGTCTCAACTTGCAGACAGCCCCCCAGGAGGGACAGGACTTGTCTCTGTGTGGGTGTGCCACTGTCAGAGAGAAAGAGAGACAGGCTCTTTGACTGCAGGCAGCAGGTGGTAGGTGCTGGTGGTCAGAGGGGCTCTTTCAGCAGCTTCAGCAGGCATCTGCGGGTGTGTGCAGAGGAGTAGGCTGGTGGGGGGGCAGGTTGGCATGCGGGCACAGGGCTTCTGGATGCAGTGGAATGGAATGACAGCCCCCCGTGACTGGAATGATGGTCCCAGAATCTTGTTGTTGGTTCCTGGGATGGGCATGATTGCTTCAGGTACAGTGGGATGACAGCCTATGGGAGTTGAATGATGTCCCTAGAATTACTAGTGCTTGGTTGGGCACACTTCATTCAATCATGCGATAGGTGGTAGCAGGTACAGAAACGCACACAGGGAGGCAGGCACATATACTACATTGTGTGTTATTTCCATCTCATTCTGGTAGGTTTGCTTCTGGATGTGGCCAAGGGCATTGCATGGACACAGATGACAGCTCTTGCTGGTTCTTGCAGGTGGCAGCTCTAGCTGGATATACACCTCTCCCCCTCCACCCCCATCTCTCTCATTCTAGTGGTCAGCCTCTCTCTCTCTCTCTCCCTCTCTCTCTGACCATATAGTGCAGGTGACAGCATGGGTGGTATCGTGTATGTCTCTCCTTCTAGCAGTGGAGAGTCTCTCTCTTTCCCTCTCTCTCTCTCCCTGAACAGCAGGTTGTTAACTTGTAAAGAAAAGGTGGAATGACAACTCCCTGTGAGCGAAATGACATGGCCCCAGAGAACCCTGAGGGTGGGTCCTGGGGCTATAGTGACAGTTTCTAGATACTGGACAGCCCTCCCTATCAGTAACATAGGCCCCAGAACCCTGATGGTGAGTCCTGGGGCTGGAGTGGCTGCTTCCGTAGACGGTAGAATGACAGCCTTCTGCCAGCGGAATGACAGGCCCAAGAACCCTGATGGTGGGTCCTGGGGATAGAGTGGCAGGTTCTGGATGAAGTGGCACAGTAGAGGCAGCATTGGCAGCAGCAGCAGACATTGGATTGTCCAGAGGCATCATTGGCAGCAGGAGCAGACATTGGATTGCCTGGGCACAGAACCCGTGGCACAGCAGAGACAGCATTGGCAGGATTTGCCTGTGTGCAGTACCCATGGATCCAGGATGGTAGGATTTGCCAGGGAAGAGCTCCCATACAGCAGCAGACGGCAGCAGCATGATTGCATTGGCACATTTGGATTGGCCAGGGCAGAGCACCCACGGACAGTGGCAGTGGGGCACATCATCCAGGTTTGCCAGGGCAGGCAGACAGGCAGCATGGCATGAGAGGCAGGAAGGCAGGCTGAGGCAAGCTTTGAGCTTCACAACCTGGGTGGGCAGACAGGCACCTTGGCATGAGAGGCAGGAAGGTGGGCTGAGGCAGGCTTTGAGCTTGGCAACCTGGGTGGGCAGACAGGCACCTTGGCATGAGAGGCAGGAAGGTGGGCTGAGGCAGGCTTTGAGCTTGGCAACCTGGGTGGGCAGACAGGCACCTTGGCATGAGAGGCAGGAAGGTGGGCTGAGGCAGGCTTTGAGCTTGGCAACCTGGGTGGGCAGACAGGCACCTTGGCATGAGAGGCAGGAAGGTGGGTTGAGGTAGGCTTTGAGCTTGGCAGCAACCTGAGTGGGTAGACAGGCACCTTGGCATGAGAGGAAGGAAGGTGGGCTGAGGCAGGCTTTGAGCTTGGCAACCTGGGCGGGCAGATACATACCTTGGCATGAGAGGCAGTAGAGAAGACAGGCTGGGACCTTGGCAGGGCACTCAGATAGGCTGGCAAAGACTGTGCAGCGTGAGAAAGAGCCAGTCAGATAGACGGGCCAAGATCATCTAGCCAGAGGCTGGCTGGCAGGCTTACAGTTTCCCAATGCCACCCTGTGTCATGAAGCAGCCGAGGCCATCTATTATGAGCGAGAGAGAGAGGGGGTAGGGGGTGCCAGGAATTGGGAGGGAGGGACAGCACCTCAGCAGCACAGCAGCAGTAGCCCAGGTTGAGGAGGAGCCCCATCCCAGAAGACTGCCCCTGGTATGGCATGGCGTGTGCCACTGCACCATCAATCCTTGTCCACGGGCAGCTTGGGGAATCCCAGCAGCGGATTCTTCACCTTCAAGAAGAGCAACTGCTCCACCAACTTGGCCCCCAGTCTCAGGCAGTGTGGGGAACTAATGTCACCCACCATGGAGTACACCCGCTCGCTGGGGTCACTGATTGGTGGACAGGACAGGATACCCGTGGCCACTTTCGACAGGGCCGGCCACATGTTGGCCTTGCTGGCCCAGTAGGCCAAGGGATCACTGCTGGGCTCAATACATGGCTCCTTCTCCAGGTATGTCTCCACAGCTGCTGAGGCGCCGTCTAACTCCCTCTGGTGGCTTTGCTTGGGCACGACCTCCAGCACTGCCCTCAGCCACGCTGCTTGCCCTATTGTGAATGGTGCCATGCTCCCCAGAGTGGCCTGCACATAGGACAAGCTGCTTCTGCTGCTGCTGCCAATAGGGGTGCTGGTGCTGCTGGTGCTGCTACCGCTAGGGCTGGGGGCAGGGATAGACCCAGCTGGCTGAAAGGGGTGGAGGCTCCCACTCCCACCATCCCCAGGGGTGTCCTGCTGCATAGCCCACTCTGCCTGCCGAACCCTGTCCACCAGCTCACCCTTCCAGTGGCCATAGAACTGTGTCTGGCCTGCCACACTGCCCTTGACCCTGGGGGACAGCATTCTTGCCAGGACATATTCCTCCCGCTGCAGGTGCTCATCAAACCGTGCCTTCAGCCCTGCCTTCAGCTGCAATGCCAGCTCAACCGCCTCATCGGCCAGCTTCCTGTCCTCAGGGCCACGATCCCAGGGCTGATCAGCATTTTGGAGTCACAAGGTTGTGGAGCTGCTGCTAGCCATATATATACTTTTTAAATTTGGAAAAGTGCCTATTAGGATTTCATTGGTTAAAGAAGTTACTCTTCAATTGTTGACTTTGAAATTCATTTCTACACCCCCGAAGAAGAGTTTTTGTACTCGAAACACGTTGGGTGGAAGGATGTTTTTAATTATTGTATTGTAGTTCTTATATATTTTTGGTCTATTATATAAATATCTTTACACAGCATTTTTTCGTGTTGTTGTCCACAATCCTGCCCCCTGAGAATCTTCTCCAGCCTCCTGTGGAGACTGGACCAGAGGGGTCATCTGGCTGAGAGTGGTGGCAGTGGAGCTGTTCACGGTCTCTATCACGACCAGGAACACTCTGAGTACGAAGACTGTGTGAGCCAGGATCTCCCATTCCACCCCATCGTACCCTGGAGGTGCCCTGCTGTCCATCACCAGTTGAACCTGATGCAAGGCGGCTTTCTGCTCAAGAAGCCACTTGAGGATCAGGAAGGTGGAATTTCATTGTGTAGAGACATCCTGAACCAGCTGTTGCACTGGGGAGTAGGGGTGGGAAGTTCGGATTATCCGGTCTCCAATACTGCCAGTATTTTGATGTACCGGCAGTATCGGATTAATCCGGATATTGGGGGTACCGGTACCGGTTCCCCGTGCCGGATTGTTTTACATTGCGGCCATTGAAATGAATGGCCGCAATGTAAAAAAAGAAAAAAAAACCTCCAACCACTTTTCCCTCCCCCATCCAGGCTGCGCGGGTGGAAGAGGGGACACCCCCCACCCACCCTGCCCAGTCTGGATTAATTTTTTTTTTTTTCCGCCGAAGTTCCTGGCTCCGGGCCGCCGCCAGCAACCCGGAGCTCGCACCAGCAGGAAGGTACTAGGGTGATCTCTTGGGTGGGGAGTGTTTTAACACACACCCCACCCCAGGGATCACCCTAACTCCCACCCAAGGATCACCTACCTTTGGCGCTCCGGCTGGCAGCAGTGGCAGCGGCGGCAGCACGGTGCTTGGGTGGCTTCAGTGCTGGCTGTGGCTGCTGGCTTCAGCACTTACTAGGCCTTCCGGGGAAACCCAGAAGTTCCCTGGAAGGCCTAGTAAGTGCTGAAGCCAGCAGCCACAGCCAGCGCTGAAGCCGGCCGGAGCGCCATGCTACCGCCGCCCGGAGTGCCAAAGGTAGGGACTTCGGGGAATTTTTTTTAAAAAAAAAATCCAGGCTAGGCAGGGTGGGTGGGGGATGTTCCCTCTTCCACCCGCGCAGCCTAGGAGGGGGAGGGATTGTTTTTTCCCCCCATTGATTTCAATGGGAACACTGACAGTTCCCCATTGAAATCAATAGATCCGGTACTGGTAAACCGGTTTTAATCCGGTAAACTGTTTTTTTGCAAACCGGTAACTGGTAAAACCGGTAGCCGTTTTTTTGCCCGATGTCCCATCCCTACTGGGGAGCCTTGCTCAGCCTGCTTTGCCCGGAGGAGGTTGCTGCCCTTCATGCTCCAGTTAAAAAACCCGGCCAGTTTCCTCCCCTGCTCGATCAGGGAACTAAGGGGGCCTGCCCCAATTCCCTTCTCCCCCAAGCCCAGAGCATCCCTGACCACAAGATTGAGGGTGTGTGCGGCACAAGGGATGCTGGTGAAGCCCCCGTCATGGACGGCCTTCAATATATTGGCCGCGTTGTCCATCACCACACACCCCTTGGTGAAGGGCGAGCTTGGCGTGACCCAATCCCTCACCATGGCGGTCAGGGCTGTCTCAATGTTCCTAGCGGTGTGGGGACCATCCATGACTTGCACCTGAAGCAGGGCCCACCTATACCCTGCTTTGGAACCCCTCCTGCCACTGGCAAATGCTGCCTCCGGGTCCTGCCACCAGTGTGCCGTCACCTCCAGGTATGTGTGTTGCGCATTTCTGCTTGACCACAGGTTGGTGTGAAGTGTATGGTGGCACCCCACGCCCCTGCCAGCTGCTCCGTCACCCACTCCTTCAAAGCCCTGTACAATTCTGGCACCACCTGTCGACTCAAGATGGTGCACGATGGCAGCTGAAACTGGAGGGCCAGGAACCCAATCAGCTGCCTAAAGCCCATGTCGTGTACCATGGAGAAGGGCTGCCCATCTAGTGCAATCATTTTGTCCAACAGGCACATGGCTTTTGCTTGAAAGCCACACTACCCTCCAGCTGCTGATGGCCTTGACAGCTGCCCCATCCCAGCTCCTCCATGGTGGACAGACGCTGCTGGCGAGGCTCCTGCTGCTGTTCTTCCCCTCTAGCAGGACTACTGCTCCTACTGCAGAATGCTTGCGTGCTGAAGGAGGTGGGCGACTGGCCGCTGCAGTCAGGAATCCGCTTAGCAGCAGAGCACTGTAGCATGCCTTGAGGTGCCTCGCCATGGCAGTTGTCCCAAGGTTGGTGAGCACCTGCCCATGCTTCGCCACCTTATTTCACACAGTGCACTGCACCTCCCTCGGATCATCCGCCCGCACCAGCTTGAAATGTGCCCAGACAGATGATTTTCTGCCCCCTCCTGCCTTCTGGCCCACACCGAGTGATGCACTGCTGCTGGGAGGGGCAGAACTTGGTGGTGACACAGCTCTGGGAGGAGCGACAGCCATTGCCTCAGCTCCAGACATCTCCTCTGCGGGACTAGTGTCTGCCTCTGACTCACTGTCTCTGATCACTGTGATGTCCCGTGAAGGGGGGTACTGGGACCCTGAGGCTTGACTGCCCACCATGCTGCTGACACTCTCCCTGTGCCCCCTATAACTGCTACTGCTGCTACTCCTCTCCCTGCTACCATTGCCCGGGGATCGGGCCCTGCCTCTAGCAGCCAGGGTGGGATCCACCAGCCCTGGACTGCTGAGGGATCACCTCAACAATGCCCCCATTGGTGACCCTGGAGGAACACCGAAAGCAGCACCTGCTCCAGCAGCAGAGACAGCCGCAGTCTCATGTCCTCCAGGCCTTCCAGTTTCCTGCGTGACAGTGGAGGAGGACACTGGCAGGAGGCACCACTGAACCACCCCCAGATTAGTGCCACTGCTGGGAGCCTCTGAACCCTGTCTCCCAAAATCAGGCCTGTGAAGCTTCGAGTGTGGTGATGGGCTCTGGCTGCTGCTGCTGCATGCTGCCACTCCTCTGGCACGGCCCCTACCACCTCTTCCACATGCCCCATTGCCTGCCTTATGGGCAGCAGACTGGCCTCTCCTACTTCCCTTCTCCATGTCTTCCAACTCAAAGAATGCACACAAAGATTTTATTTATTTATTTATTTTTTAATTTGATTTGTTTTTATCTAATATTACATTACACTAAATCTAACTGCTATTAACTATTCTAAAACCTATGGAACTAAATGGAATATCTAATAACTACAGAGGCCTAGTCCTACAAACACACTATAAAACTGAATCACTACANGACAGCTTCAGAGTCCCCAAAAACAATACACAGCAGCGCTGAAGGTCCAAGGTCGCAGGATGGAGGACCAGCTGGTGCGGCAATTCCAGGTGCTGAGAGCAAGGGAGCGAAAGGCGGAGGCATATGCCAAGTATTTCCACATGGAGAAGGAGGACCTTGAAGTGCACCGCCAGTCGGTCACCACATTGAAGGCCTCCATGGCAGGGGCCGTGGAGTTTGCCCAGCAGCATGGGTATGATTTGGAGGAGGACGTGCTGCCTGCCCCTGGGTCCCATGGGTCCCGTTTCCCCTTACCCCAACGTTCTGGGGCACAGGCACACAGACTAATTTGTGTGTGTGTGTCTATATTTATTCATATCTGTTTTTTGTTTTATAAAGTTGTATGTTGTTTAAAAAGTTTTAATAAAAATTTAACAGTTATATTTGTTGTTAAATTTAATGGCTTTATTTGACAGTCCAATCTTTTATCCCTCTGTGCCGAAGTTCTGGCAGGTGGCAGAATCTCATTGTATATATACAGCTTGTCACTGAGATCCATACCTGACAGCAGCAGCAGCACTAGGTAGGGTATTAGCCCCAAGATGTGCCAGCAGCAGGGTCTCAACTTGTAGACAGCCCCGCAGGAGGGGCAGGGCTTGTGTCTGTGTGTGGGTGTGCCAGAGAGAAGGAGAGACAGGCTCCTTGGCAGTGGGCAGCAAGCGGTGGGTGCTGGATGAGGTCAGTGGGTTTCCAGGGTACAGAACCCTTGGCACAGACAGCATATAGGCCTGAGGGCCATTGGCACTAGCAGCAGCAGACATTTGTTGCCAAGGTACAGAACCCTTGACACAGACCGCATATAGGCCTGGGGGCCATTGGCACTAGCAGCAGCAAACATTGGTTGCCAGGGTACAGAACCCTTGGTACAGACAGCATATAGGCCTGGGGGTCATTGGCAGCAGCAGCAGACATTGGTTTCTAGGGCAGGCAGGCAGGCAGGTGGCATGGCATGAGTGGCAGTCAGGCAGACTGAGGCAGGCTTTGAGCTTTGCAACCTGGGTGGGCAGGCAGGCAGGCAGCGTGGCATGAGAGATGGTAGGGCAGGCAGGTTTGGGCAGGCTTTGAGCTAGGCAACCTGGGTGGGCAGACAGGCACCTTGGCATGGGAGGCAGGAAGGCGGATTGAGGCATGCTTTGAGCTTGGCGGCAAGCTGGGTGGGCAGACAGGCAGCGTGGCATGAGAGGCAGTAGGGCAGACAGGCTGGGACATTGGCATCAGGGCACTCAGATAGGCTAGCAAAGACTCTGCAGCTCAAAAGAGTGAGAGCCAGTCAGTGTCACATTGGCGGGCCGAGGTCATGTAGCCATAGGCCGACTGGCAGGCTTATAGTTTCCCAATGCCACCCTGTGACATGAGGTCAGTCAGATAAGGCAACCGAGGCCATCTAGTATGAGAGAGAGAGAGAGAGAGAGAAGGGCGAGGTGGGCGCCAGGCATTGAGAGGGACAGCACCTCAGCAGCACAGCAGCTGTAAGCCTAGCCCAGATTGAGGAGGAGGAGCCCTGTCCCATGACTGCCCCTGGCATGGGATGGAATGGTGTGTGCCATTGCACCATCAATACTTGTCCAGGGGCAGCTCCAGGAATCTCAGCAGTGGAAGGTTCACCTTCAAGAAGAGCAACTGCTCCACCAATTTGGCCCCCAGTCTCAGGTGGTGCGGGGAGCAAATGTCCCCCACCACGGAGAACACCCGTTTGCTGGGGACACTGGTTGGTGGGCAGGACAGGATACCCTTGGCCACTTTCGACAGGGCTGGGCACACATTGGTCTTGCTGGCCCAGTAGGCCAAGGGATCGCTGCTAGGATCATTGCATGGCTCCTCCTCCAGGTGTCTCCACGGCTGCTGAGGCGTCGTCGTACTCCCTCTTGTAGCTCTGCCTGTGCACCACCTCCACCACTGCCCTCAGCCATGCTCCAGAGGGGTCACCTGGCTGAGGGTGGCGGTGGAGCTGCTCATGGTCTCCGTCACATCCAGGAATGGTCTCAGGACAAAGACCATTAGAGCCAGGAGCTCCCATTCCACCCCATTAAACCCTTCCGGTGCCCCGCAGTCCATCTCCAGTTGCACCTAATGCAAGGCAGCTTTTTGCTCAAGAAGCCGCTCGAGCATCAGGAAAGTGGAATTCCACTGGTGGCCACATCCTGGATGAGCTGGTGCCCTGGGGAGCGTTGCTCGGCCTGCTTCTCCTGGAGGAGCTCGCTGCCCTTCATGCTCCGGTTGAAGAACCCCGCCAGCTTCCTTCCCAGCTTGATCAGGGAGATAAGGGTGCCTGCCCCAATCCCCTTATCCCCAAAGCCCAGAGCGTCCCTGACCACCAGGTGAAGGGTGTGTGCGGTGCAAGGGATGCTGGTTAAACCCCCGTCATGGACTGCCTTTTGTACATTTGCGGCATTGTCCATCACCAGACACCCCTTGGTGAAGACTGTGGCGTGCCTGGCATAACCCACTCCCTCACCATGCTGTCCAGGGCTAACTATATGTTCCTGGAGGTNCCCCCCCCCCCCGGGCCTGCCAGTCATGTTTTTCCTGTCTGAACATAGCTGAACTGTTTGGGGGGTTTCACGTTCGGTTCGGCAGTTCGAACTAGCTGAGTTCGGTCCAAACCCTGAACCGCGTTCTCACATCCCTAATGTTTGCTTTATTTTCCAGGATCCTGTGCTGCATGCCCTTATAATGAGTAGTATGACCTGGTGGGGGTTCATAACCCTTGTTCAGCAGAGTCTCTTGTTTCCCTTCTGGCTTCTCCGCTTGTAGTCTGACAGATTCACAAGTGGATTTAGTGGCAGAGGTAAATAAAAATTAAAAACTTAATTTTCAAGCTTTTTTTGAGTCCAATCTAATGGGCAATGTAGATGCTTTCTTGGTTTCATTGTTCTGTGGGGAATCTCTGGTTATAGATTTATTAATTTTTTTGCTTTGCTGTATATTAAAATAATTGTAGTATAACTTCCAAAATCTGCATTGTTCTTGGCAGTGGTGCAATGATGCTGTGGGACTAAAGACACATTCCAAATTTTGTCGACTATAACGTGCTCTGGAGACTAGGTGCCTTTCTAAAAAAGCCAGTGATTTAATTAAAAAACAACAACCCAGCATCAGTCTATTAAAAGCAAGCTTATGGATCTCATATGCCAGTCAAATGTAATGAAATAAATGCAAATGTCAGTGGACATATTCTTTTGTCTAGGAAATCTTAAATCCTTTGGGTTATCATTTCATCCCCAATTATATACACAAGGATCTGTATATTTTAATTTATAAAATATGTCCATCCAAATGTGTGGTTTTTTAAAATTAAAATTGCTAATAACCCATTATGTAACCATAATGTACATATCTCCAGCCTTCCTTTGAGTCCCAAAGACACACATGCTCCATGTCAATGGGCCCAATCCTATGATCTGAGGATTCCATGTGCATCTCCATTGCCGGCACATTGTGTCATGCGGCTTGAGTGCAGGGATCTGCAGACCATGGGATTGAGCCCAGTATATTTTCCACTTTCTTTTACTGTTGAAAATCAAAAATCATTGGCATGAGAAACCAAGAATTGTAATAATAGGTTTGGGTTGTGTTTTTTTGTCATATCCCTCACCCTCTTATTTTGTGTTGTTGCCACGGGGGCACACATGTAGGGCCTCTGATCATAATTGTGCACCACTGCTGCTGCTTTTACGCTGTCAGCCTTGATTGTCAACCTGTTAAAATCGTTAGCAACCCCTTTGTGGTTTGCCCCATGTTTCCCCTTATACAGGAAGAAAATACCCCATAACAGCTACTTCCTCTTTGTCCTTCATATCCTGCTTTCAAATTCTCCTTAGTCGTGATGGTTAGAGTGATCCATGTTAAATCTGGACATATTAGGAGGATTGGGAGCTAGAATGTGTGGATTTGTGCATGACCAGAATTGTGAGGAGGGCCTGCAGCTCTTGAAGGTCACGGCTAAAACTAAAACAAATAATCTGAGAAACTGTTACAGTTGTCAAATTTGCCCACTTCAGATCCATCTGAATGAAAAATGATTTGTTCATACTTTGGTTGGTTGTTTTGAGTATTTCTTTTGGATACTTTTAGGTTTGGTTATTTTGGTTAATTCAGTTATTTTGGTTCAGATGTTCAGTCGAATAGCTGAATATCCCAACCGAAATATGCCAGAGTATTCGAACTGAAATATCTGAAAAACTGAGTATCATTTCGGTTGCGTGCATTTATTTGGATTTTCATATAGCTATTTGAATATGCAAATAGCACTTGCAAATATAACCAATATGGCACTGGATCTTGTGGAAGTCATCTCAGGATTCAGCCCCCAAAGACCCAGGCCCATGCGAGATCTTCTCAAGAGTGTCCTTTTATTATACAGTCCATATACAAGGGTCAGGAGTGCGTTTCCCATAGACCTTGCCTGACTAGGCACAGTCTCTTCCAGAGCCAGGCACCACACCAATGCTAGTCCCCTGGATTCCTTCTTTAACTCAGGCCTTGCTGGCTGGGCACAATCCCTCCTGCAGCCAGTTAGCCATGTCCTCTCACTCTTTTCCTCAGGCTTTACTGGCTGCCCAGGCACAATCCTTCCTGTAGCCAGAGGCAGAGTCCTCCTTGGCTCCTGCATCTCCCACAACACCGTTTTGCTCTGCCAGTCAGCAGTAGGGATGTGCGAACAGATCGCGGTTTGGGTTCGGTCATTCAGTTTGGTCCGGTCGTTCGGTTCGGTCCAGTTTGTTTCAGCCACCGAGTTTGGGTTCGGTCATTCAGTTCGGTCGAGTTCAGTTCGGTCATTTGGAAAAAGGTATCGCGAGATCCCGTGATCGTGCCGGAAACCGGAAATTTGTGTGCGTGCAGAGCTTGTGTGGGTGAGAGCATGTGTGTTGTGGCTGGCTGGGTGTTCGGTTTTGTTTCATGTGTTTGGCTGTGTGGTGTGTTGATTTGACTGTTGGTTTTGGTTTGGCTCGTTGGCTCGTGTTGGTGGGTGACTGTTGGCTGTCTGTTGTTGTTGGTTAAAAAAAAAAAAATGAAGACTGTTCTAAATAAACACCAGGGGGCCAAGGTGGTGCTCCCAGAGCCAGTGGTGGAGGAGGAGGAGGAAGAGGTCACCACCCCAGCCCCTGGACCTTAGGTGGTGGTGGCCGGCTCCTATAATGAGGAGCAAGCGGGCACAGGGGGTGCTGCCAGATTTGTAAACTTTTTTTTTACTTTGAGGACAAGAAAGGCTCTATCCGTTAGAGCAAGCTCACTGGCATGTGGGTGGGTGCGTGGGTGGTGGGCATCAGCCAGGCATAAACAGTGGGCATCAGTGGGTGTCAGCGGATGTCTGCCAGAGAGAGAGGGCATTGTAGTGTGGGGGGCTCTTACAGCAGTCAGGCATGAGCATGAGCAGCACCCCCACCCAAACATGTGCCTGTCAGCCATCCCTAGCAAGGGTCTCCACTCTCCAGTTGTCATCCCTACGCACCCCCAAATAAGGGCAGGATTTTCACGTGCCAGCCAGGGTCTTTCCAGTTGCCATCCCTAGTGCCCCAAGGAGGTTAGGGTTTGCACGTGCCAGCCAGGGTCTTTCCAGTTGCCATCTATAGTGCCCCAAGGAGGGCAGGATTTTCATGTGCCAGCAAGGGTCTTTCCAGTTACTATCACTACTATCACCACAAGGAGGGCAGGATTTGCATGTGTGAGCAAGGGTCTCTCCATTTGCTATCCCTAGCATCCCCTACTAGCACCCCAAGGAGGGCAGGATTTGCATGTGCCAGCAAGGGTTTTTTGGATTTGCACGTGCCAGCCAGAGTCACCACCTCCCGTTGCCATCCCTAGCACCCCAAGGAGGGAGGACTAGAGGCATCACCCTTGAGATCGTTTGTGGGAGCCTTTTTGGAGGTTCCCCAGGTGAGGCGGGTGGCCACCGATGTTAGATCTTTTTCGGTGGCCGCCCCTGTGCTGTGGAATTCGCTCCCAGAGGAGGCTCGGTTGGCTGCCACTCTCCTGTTGTTTCGGCATGTATGTAAGACCTGGCTGTTCCGTCAGAATTTTGGTGGGGGTGGGTTTCCCCACATTGTATTGTATTTTAAAATTGTTTTTAAAAGTTTTTTATTGAGTGTTGTTCACCACCGCAGGCTGCCCTGTGGGCAGGAGAGGCGGGATATAAATTTTAAATAAATAAATAAAAATAAATATAAATAAATAAATTCATGATATTACTTAGGTGTTGTTTATGTGTTCCTGTTTCAGAGAGGGTGATGAGGAGGAATCATATGCCGGCGCTGGTGCCAGTGAGCGCAGGACACCAAGTGTCTGGCGGTGGTTTGATAAGGCTAATGGATTTGCTATCTGCATAGTAAGGCATGGGGGCTGGAACAACAGGGAATGGATTTCCCTGTGACCCGTTAGGACCGGAAGTCCCCTGCAGAGAGAGATGGGCCACCCACCCACTTGTGGAGACAGAATGCAGGCAGTGCTTGACAGACCATTGGTCTGACACAGTATGGCACTTCTTATGTTCCTATCTTTTTATGTTCTCTAGATATGCGACAAACAATTTAAAAGGCACATCCAGGGGACCACATCAGGGCTCATAAGTCACATCAAAAAAACCCATAATATCGATGTGGTGCATGGTCCTTCTGGGTTGGGAAGGCACAGCGGCAGCAGGCACTCTGGCATGGAGGATCAGCGCCGGAAGGAAGGGGGGAAGGCCCGGAAGAAACACTAGCACCTGAGCCCTTCCACCTCCAGCTCTGCTGGCGAGGAGTCTCCAGCCCCCTGGGAGGAGTAAGAGGAGGAAAGGGCCTTCCCTGGACAGCTTCAGAGTCCCCAAAAACAATACACAGCAGCGCTGAAGGTCCAAGGTCGCAGGATGGAGGACCAGCTGGTGCGGCAATTCCAGGTGCTGAGAGCAAGGGAGCGAAAGGCGGAGGCATATGCCAAGTATTTCCACATGGAGAAGGAGGACCTTGAAGTGCACCGCCAGTCGGTCACCACATTGAAGGCCTCCATGGCAGGGGCCGTGGAGTTTGCCCAGCAGCATGGGTATGATTTGGAGGAGGACGTGCTGCCTGCCCCTGGGTCCCATGGGTCCCGTTTCCCCTTACCCCAACGTTCTGGGGCACAGGCACACAGACTAATTTGTGTGTGTGTGTCTATATTTATTCATATCTGTTTTTTGTTTTATAAAGTTGTATGTTGTTTAAAAAGTTTTAATAAAAATTTAACAGTTATATTTGTTGTTAAATTTAATGGCTTTATTTGACAGTCCAATCTTTTATCCCTCTGTGCCGAAGTTCTGGCAGGTGGCAGAATCTCATTGTATATATACAGCTTGTCACTGAGATCCATACCTGACAGCAGCAGCAGCACTAGGTAGGGTATTAGCCCCAAGATGTGCCAGCAGCAGGGTCTCAACTTGTAGACAGCCCCGCAGGAGGGGCAGGGCTTGTGTCTGTGTGTGGGTGTGCCAGAGAGAAGGAGAGACAGGCTCCTTGGCAGTGGGCAGCAAGCGGTGGGTGCTGGATGAGGTCAGTGGGTTTCCAGGGTACAGAACCCTTGGCACAGACAGCATATAGGCCTGAGGGCCATTGGCACTAGCAGCAGCAGACATTTGTTGCCAAGGTACAGAACCCTTGACACAGACCGCATATAGGCCTGGGGGCCATTGGCACTAGCAGCAGCAAACATTGGTTGCCAGGGTACAGAACCCTTGGTACAGACAGCATATAGGCCTGGGGGTCATTGGCAGCAGCAGCAGACATTGGTTTCTAGGGCAGGCAGGCAGGCAGGTGGCATGGCATGAGTGGCAGTCAGGCAGACTGAGGCAGGCTTTGAGCTTTGCAACCTGGGTGGGCAGGCAGGCAGGCAGCGTGGCATGAGAGATGGTAGGGCAGGCAGGTTTGGGCAGGCTTTGAGCTAGGCAACCTGGGTGGGCAGACAGGCACCTTGGCATGGGAGGCAGGAAGGCGGATTGAGGCATGCTTTGAGCTTGGCGGCAAGCTGGGTGGGCAGACAGGCAGCGTGGCATGAGAGGCAGTAGGGCAGACAGGCTGGGACATTGGCATCAGGGCACTCAGATAGGCTAGCAAAGACTCTGCAGCTCAAAAGAGTGAGAGCCAGTCAGTGTCACATTGGCGGGCCGAGGTCATGTAGCCATAGGCCGACTGGCAGGCTTATAGTTTCCCAATGCCACCCTGTGACATGAGGTCAGTCAGATAAGGCAACCGAGGCCATCTAGTATGAGAGAGAGAGAGAGAGAGAGAAGGGCGAGGTGGGCGCCAGGCATTGAGAGGGACAGCACCTCAGCAGCACAGCAGCTGTAAGCCTAGCCCAGATTGAGGAGGAGGAGCCCTGTCCCATGACTATTATTATTATTATTATTAAACATTTATAAAGCGCCAGCAACAACCTGGCGCTGTACAGA
>QEPC01011654.1:2810810-2839378 GCA_003113815.1 Sphenodon punctatus
CTCTGGACTGCTGGGGATCGTCTTGACAGTGGGGGACATTGGTGGCCCTGGAGGAACATCGGAAGCAGCAGCACCTGCTCCAGCACCAGCAGCAGCAGAGACAGACGCAGCCTCATGTCCTGCAGGCCTTCCAGTGCCATGTGTTGCTGTCCTAAAGTAGGCCTGTGGAGTTTGGGGCATGGTGATGTGCTCGGGCTGCTGCCTGCTGCCACTCCGCTGGCATGGCCCCTACCACCTCTCCCACGTGCCACATTGCCTGTCTTACGGGCAGCAGACGGGCCTCTCCTTCCCTTCTCCATGGCTTTCAAGTCAAAGCACAGCAGCACACAAAGATTTTATATATATATAATTTTTTAATTCAATTTTTTTCTCTAATCAATCTACACTAACTCTAACTAACTATTCTAAAATCTATGTAACTAAATATTCTATCTAAAGGCCTAGTTCTACAAACACACTCTATCAAAACTGAACTAACACTGTTTCTATCTCTATACTAAGCTAACTCCTATCTGTCTATAGTAACTAACAACTATATCTAATATCTACCTATCTATACAATATTACACAGGGATGGGGGGGCACAAAGAACACAGGGAGGGGTACAAAACTGAACTGAAACCTAAATCAATCTAATAATCCTACTCTAAATAAATCCAAAAAGAGGGGAAGGGCATCAGGGATGGAATATATAAAGGGAGAGGGACAGGATTCAATGGAGGCAGGAGGAGGAACACAGGGAGGGGTAAAAAATAAAAATAACACCTAAATCTATGTAAAATAATCTAAATAAATGATAATATGGAGGTAAAAGGGTTGGATGGGTGAAATAGGAGGAGGATGGCAATGGATTGAGGAGAACAAACTGCTGGGAGAGGGAGCCTTCTGAAAACGCCTGCTGTCAGGAACAGTGAGTAGCTCAGAAGGTGTTGGAAGGGGGGGGAGGGTAATGAGTTTTGCTACTTGGTGTGCATGCCTTACTGTAAGCCCCATTGGCTCCGTGCAGTCTAGCTCGTGGCCAATCGCAGCCTGCGAAGCCCGTGGTTTGAGGAGAAAAGGGATGGTGATTGGGCAGGCTGGCTGCTACTCTAAGCCTCTCCACTCCTGGTGCCTGGAAGTCTGCTCCTCAGATGACACCCCCCCCACTCCCTGGGTCAGGCAGTGGTCAACTGGTCACTCACTGGTCATGTTTCTCCTGCCCGAACCATCTGAACGCGATCTGAACCGATCAAACTGTTTGGTTGTTTCAGAGTTCGGTATCGGGTTCAGTTCAGTTGGTTCGGGTTCAGGTTCGGTCGTTCAAACGGACCGAGTTCAGTCCAAACTTCTGAACCGCGTTCGCACATCCCTAGTCAGCAGCCTCCTCTAGGCGTAGAGCTGGCCAAGCCACATCTCATGCCCTTGGTTGCTGGGCCCTGGAGGCTAGCCCAGCTGAGGCACCTCAAGGCGCCATCCTGTACCACCTCAGTGGCTATGTCCTCCAGGCTGGCACTACCTTTTCTTAAAGGGCCAGGCTCAGGCACCCAGCCTGACCCTGCTACAATAACATTTGGCATTGGTTTCAGATTTATTACTTATTTAATTGTGTTATTTATATAGTGCCAGCAACATGCCGAACACTGACTTACAATTATGATTATAGAGAGAGATCCCTGCCTCAAGGGGAGGGAAGACCAGGAGAAGGGAGTGATGGGAATAAAGTCCTAAATACGAGAAGTTGCAAGTGCATGTGCTTGGGTTAGCTGTAAGGGAGGAGGGGGATTCCAAGGGATGGGATGGTGAAAGTAGAATCCAAACAAAGGAGCAATCCATGAAGTGAGGACCTAGTGAAAGCCTGATGGAGGAGGTAGGTTTTTATGAGGGATTTTAAGATTGTGAGGGATGGAGCAGAGCATTTATTTATTTATTTATTTAAAGCATTTTCAACTCGCCCATCCTGCCACAGGCAGCTCTGGGTGACATACAATATTAAACATTAATAATGTTAAAAACAACTTTAAAATATACAGCAAAAGGGTGGAATTAAAAAATACCCCCCACCACCGTAACCCATTCCCCCCACCCTAACCATCCTCCCTCTCAAAAGCCAGGCAGAACAGCCACATATTGCAACAGCATCGAAACAAGGGGAAGTCCACAGCCAAACGGGCCTCCACTAGCAGGGAGTTCCACAGCGATGGAGCGGCCACTGAGAAGGTCCTCCCCATCATGGCCCCCTGGCAGACTCGGGGGACCTCAAGGAGAGCACCCCCCGATGAGCTCAGGGGCCAATTCAGGACCCAGGGGGTGAGGCAGTCCCACAAATAGGTAGGGCCAAGGCCATTTAGGGCTTTATAGGCAAGCACCAACACCTTGAATTGGGCCCAGAAGACTACAGGCAGCCAGTGCAGAAACCGAAGAACTGGTGTAATATGTTCCCAGTGGCCCAGTCCCACCAAGAGATGGGCCGCCGCATTCTGCACCAGCTGCAGTCTCTGAACTGTCACCAGGGGTTGCCCCACGTACAGTGCGTTACAGTAGTCAAGCCTAGAGGTGATGAAAGCGTGGATGACGGTGGCCAGCTCAGAGTTCGAAACATATGGCCGAAGCCAACGCACCAGATGTAATTGGCGAAAGGCACTCCTTGCCACAGACTCCACCTGAGCATCCATGTGGAGCTGCGAGTCAAGGAGCATCCCCAGACTCCATACCTGGACAACCAGCAGAGGGCAGACCTCAACAATGATAGGGGCCATCACCCCCACCACCTTACCCACCAGCATCACCTCCATCTTGTCAGGATTCAGCTTCAGTCGGTTTACCCTCATCCAATCCCCCACAGCTGCCAGGCACTCGGTAAGCACCGAGACTGCTGGGTCTGATGAAAAGGAGAGGTAGAGCTAGGTGTCATCAGCATATTGATGACACCACACGCCAAACCTCCTGACCACCTCGCTGAACGGTTTCATATACACGTTGAACAGGAGAGGTGACAAAACAGAACCCTGCAGGACTCCACACGAGAGATCTCAGTGTGATGAAAAATAATCCCCGAGCACCACTCTCTGAGTTCTTCTGGCCAGGAAGGAGCGGAACCAGTCAAGAACCGTACCGCCCACCCCTGCATGGTGCCACAGGAGCGTCACCAACATCTCATGATCAACAGTATCAAACGCCGCCAACAGATCTAATAGAATCAGCTGGGCCAAATGGCCCTGATCTAATTCTTGGTGAAGAGCATGACTAGTGAGATTTATGTTCAGGCAGGGAGTTCCAAGCTTAGGGGCAGCCTGAGATAAGGGGCAAAGACACTTCTATATAGCCATGGCTTGTGACTCCCAGAGATGCAGACAGGGACTCTGGAAGCTTCAAGTTCAGACATTCCAGATATGCGCCCCCCCCCAACTCTGTTCCACTAATGGAGACAAATGGAGGTTATGAATTTCTGAAGTGTTCCGACTTGCTGAGTTCTGAATGGCAGGTTCTACTAAGGATTCGGACACTCCTGTGCTGTAATCACTGCCTCTCATACTGACTAGTAGTCTGGTTGTTTTCTTGTGCTCGCTGGCCATGATCCCAAGCCTCCTGTGTGTGGGTCCCATGCGGCTTGTGTGTGGCACAATGTCCCTTCAGTGGGTGTGCTCGTATTGCACGGTGCACGCAGGGCATAGGATTGTACGGGCTAGTACTCTGGTTGTTTTCCTGTGGTCGCTGGTTACGATCCCAAGCCTCCTGTGTGCGGGTCCTGCATCGGTACCACACAGCTTGCGTGCAGCACAATGTCCCTGCAGTGGGCGCACGCATACCACGTGGTGCACACAGGACATGGGATTGGTCCCATCTTCTCTGTCAGTTATATCACCCTAGACAAGGTAGGGAGTATGTTTTTGTCACTTATTTGCGCAGTGCCTAACACAGCGAGGTCCTGATCGATTACTGGGTTGAGGGGCACCACCACAATAAGACTGAAATGAAAGAGCTGATACCCGATTTGTGAATATTATTTACATTTTCAGGTAATGCAACAAATATCTGAATGGATATTCACAGGTGAACTGATATTAGCGTATTTACTATCTTGACTGTTTGGTATTCTGTTGCTTTATTTCAGGACTGTTTTACACTATTTCAGGACTATTTTGCACCATTCCAGGATTTCTTTGGTACTGTTTAGTACTGAAATGAAAAACCAAAATGAGGCAACTGAAATTACCCAGAACAAATACCAAAACAAAGCATAAGCAAATAGCAGTTACTCTCCATTTTGTCAGGATTGGTTTAAAATGAGTGAATTTGACAAATATATTAATTGTTGTGGATATTTATTTCAGCTCTATACAACAATAGATTAAGTAGTAATATTACGCACACTTATTATAGGACTAGCTGTAGAGGCCAAAAGATGAAAGCCTCACTGTAATTTAAAGGGGGTTATGCATGGAGGTCTGAGAGTACAGTAACTAAGCTAATCCCTCATACATACAAACAAACAAACAAAGGATGAAAACAAACATGCACCGTAACTCTGCTTTAACTCTGCTTTAACATTTCTTATGCATGTTGCAGGGCTGCATAGGGCACCAATACAGCCCTGCAACATGCATAAGAAATGTTAAAGCAGAGTTACGTGCATGTCTGTTTTCACCCATTGGTACTGCTGTTGGGCAACAAGTAAATTGCATGAAAATGCAACATCTGAGTAAATTAATTCTAAAGTGGCAACCAAATAGGATGGGAAGGAGCAACCATTTCCAACATATAATATCTGAATAGGAAGGATGCTGTGCAGAATTTTTCATGTCAGGAGAGAGGGAATTTGCTAGCCATAAATCCTCACTAGAAAAGGCATAGCCCTGAGTGAAAACAAACATGACAGTAGTCCACGTTGACCCAGAAGTCCCCTGCACATTTATTCCGTTGCTGCCAGTTGTTGACCCGCGTACACCAAGGGATGGGTGACTGGCTGCTATGGGATGCATTCTCGGGAGAAGCTTGGAGACAGAGCCTGGGCCAAAGCCCGCCCACCTGGGTCAATCTGGGCTAATGGAGGCCCGCATGTCTGTTTTGTGCCTGAGCCCCATCCCAAGGTCTGCACACTCACCTGACCCCACTGAACAGCAGATGGGGCAGTGGGGAGGGCTGGATCAGCTGTAATTTAAATTAATCAGCTGTAATTGATGAGGAACCAAAAGTAATATGGGTGTTACCAGATGTAACACTACCTGCATGTTTGGTTAATAGACATGTTACTACACGTTGTCTGTACAGGTCCCACTACAGGTTTGCTACCCAACTGCTCTTCATTGGTCACCTGGAAATTTCACAAACCCCTGAGATTAGTGCCAAAGCGTCCACTGACTTCCATGCGCTCAGGCAGAAAGAGAAATTTTAAAATGCAATGCTTGTGGCTAATGCATGTACAGCAGTGACTGAAGGTAAAAACAGATGACAGTGGCATACTTTGGCCTGCTATGGCCTGGGACCCACTGGAACATCTGTTTAGGTGCTACCAGATGTTGGCCTGCTTCTGCCCCGGGGTGGGTAGGTGGCTAGCCCAGGCTGTCTTTGGAAAATCTCCAAGGTCACAGCCTGGACTAAGGACTGCCCATGTAGACCAGCACAGGCTAGCACATCTGTGTGACCTTGCCATACCCACCCCGGGTTGGGGGCCGCCATGGCTGGAGCATGGGTCAACAGGCAAACCACCCCCAGCCTAGCAGTGCTCGGGCTGCTTTCAAAAGGAAGTTTTCTGAGTTGGTGGAGGTGGAGTGCTAGCCTCACCCACTCTTAAAACTTCCTTGCTGGCAGGTGTGTTGTGCTCCAGGAGTGTGTGTGTGGGGGGGGGGAGGGGAGAAGGCGGGGTTGGGAGCTGGGTCAGCACTGCCTTCATGGGTAAGCCCTGCCCCTCTCCCTGGACATGCAATCCTCTTGTTCTTAGAGGGACATAAGCCTGGGCCTGCTACATCCTTGCTACACCACTGTTTCTCAGGGCTATGGGCTAAGATTTAATCGAGGTTGTAGACTTGGAAAAGAAAGAGGGAGCAATAGGGGATAAAGAAGACTCTGTCCCTATATATCTGTCTTGAACCTTTTGCTCTGTCTCTCTCTCCTTCCCTCTTTTTTTAAGCTGAAGGTTCCATGGTTCTTGTGTCAGGGTCTCCTCAGTGCCTAGTGGAGCTGCAATAAGAGTAGCAAGGTGAGTGACCCCAAAGCCAGGCACAGGACATTTCCTCAAGTGAACTCAGAGTAAAAACAGATGAGCAGGTGGTGTGGCACCTCCCTGGCCAAGTGGGAAACCACAGCTGACACGGCCCAGGCTGGGACACCAAACAAACGTGTCCGCTGCCAGAGAGCCGTCCCACTGCTGCACAGTCCAGGTAGTGCGGGGAGCACAACGAATGTGCGGATGGCCGGCCCCACCAGTGCCCTGAAGATTTCTTAGCATCACTCACGTTGCTTGCAAAGGGCCTCCACAGAGTTCGGGGCCAGGGCTCAGCTGAGCCCCCTTGCTCCATGTTAGCACTAGCTACGCCCCTGCTGAGAAACATCCATCTCTGTCCTGTTCTGTACATTCTTTGTAGTAGCAGTTGCAAAAAGTTTATCATCAGTTACCTGAGGAAAGTTACATTAACAGCTATTTAAGGAATTGTTCTGAACAGTCTGAAGTTGTTAATCAAAGTAGTTTTATTTTTTTAGTTTACTTTAGTCAGTAGCTACCTGGAGCAATTATTATTATTTCCCCCAATAAGTTTCATGATGAGGTCCACAAATTTCTACAAANCGCTCCCAGAGGAGGCTCGGTTGGCTGCCACTCTCCTGTTGTTTCGGCATGTATGTAAGACCTGGCTGTTCCGTCAGAATTTTGGTGGGGGTGGGTTTCCCCACATTGTATTGTATTTTAAAATTGTTTTTAAAAGTTTTTTATTGAGTGTTGTTCACCACCGCAGGCTGCCCTGTGGGCAGGAGAGGCGGGATATAAATTTTAAATAAATAAATAAAAATAAATATAAATAAATAAATTCATGATATTACTTAGGTGTTGTTTATGTGTTCCTGTTTCAGAGAGGGTGATGAGGAGGAATCATATGCCGGCGCTGGTGCCAGTGAGCGCAGGACACCAAGTGTCTGGCGGTGGTTTGATAAGGCTAATGGATTTGCTATCTGCATAGTAAGGCATGGGGGCTGGAACAACAGGGAATGGATTTCCCTGTGACCCGTTAGGACCGGAAGTCCCCTGCAGAGAGAGATGGGCCACCCACCCACTTGTGGAGACAGAATGCAGGCAGTGCTTGACAGACCATTGGTCTGACACAGTATGGCACTTCTTATGTTCCTATCTTTTTATGTTCTCTAGATATGCGACAAACAATTTAAAAGGCACATCCAGGGGACCACATCAGGGCTCATAAGTCACATCAAAAAAACCCATAATATCGATGTGGTGCATGGTCCTTCTGGGTTGGGAAGGCACAGCGGCAGCAGGCACTCTGGCATGGAGGATCAGCGCCGGAAGGAAGGGGGGAAGGCCCGGAAGAAACACTAGCACCTGAGCCCTTCCACCTCCAGCTCTGCTGGCGAGGAGTCTCCAGCCCCCTGGGAGGAGTAAGAGGAGGAAAGGGCCTTCCCTGGACAGCTTCAGAGTCCCCAAAAACAATACACAGCAGCGCTGAAGGTCCAAGGTCGCAGGATGGAGGACCAGCTGGTGCGGCAATTCCAGGTGCTGAGAGCAAGGGAGCGAAAGGCGGAGGCATATGCCAAGTATTTCCACATGGAGAAGGAGGACCTTGAAGTGCACCGCCAGTCGGTCACCACATTGAAGGCCTCCATGGCAGGGGCCGTGGAGTTTGCCCAGCAGCATGGGTATGATTTGGAGGAGGACGTGCTGCCTGCCCCTGGGTCCCATGGGTCCCGTTTCCCCTTACCCCAACGTTCTGGGGCACAGGCACACAGACTAATTTGTGTGTGTGTGTCTATATTTATTCATATCTGTTTTTTGTTTTATAAAGTTGTATGTTGTTTAAAAAGTTTTAATAAAAATTTAACAGTTATATTTGTTGTTAAATTTAATGGCTTTATTTGACAGTCCAATCTTTTATCCCTCTGTGCCGAAGTTCTGGCAGGTGGCAGAATCTCATTGTATATATACAGCTTGTCACAGAGATCCCTACCTGACAGCAGCAGCAGCACTAGGTAGGGTATTAGCCCCAAGATGTGCCAGCAGCAGGGTCTCAACTTGTAGACAGCCCCGCAGGAGGGGCAGGGCTTGTGTCTGTGTGTGGGTGTGCCAGAGAGAAGGAGAGACAGGCTCCTTGGCAGTGGGCAGCAAGCGGTGGGTGCTGGATGAGGTCAGTGGGTTTCCAGGGTACAGAACCCTTGGCACAGACAGCATATAGGCCTGAGGGCCATTGGCACTAGCAGCAGCAGACATTTGTTGCCAAGGTACAGAACCCTTGACACAGACCGCATATAGGCCTGGGGGCCATTGGCACTAGCAGCAGCAAACATTGGTTGCCAGGGTACAGAACCCTTGGTACAGACAGCATATAGGCCTGGGGGTCATTGGCAGCAGCAGCAGACATTGGTTTCTAGGGCAGGCAGGCAGGCAGGTGGCATGGCATGAGTGGCAGTCAGGCAGACTGAGGCAGGCTTTGAGCTTTGCAACCTGGGTGGGCAGGCAGGCAGGCAGCGTGGCATGAGAGATGGTAGGGCAGGCAGGTTTGGGCAGGCTTTGAGCTAGGCAACCTGGGTGGGCAGACAGGCACCTTGGCATGGGAGGCAGGAAGGCGGATTGAGGCATGCTTTGAGCTTGGCGGCAAGCTGGGTGGGCAGACAGGCAGCGTGGCATGAGAGGCAGTAGGGCAGACAGGCTGGGACATTGGCATCAGGGCACTCAGATAGGCTAGCAAAGACTCTGCAGCTCAAAAGAGTGAGAGCCAGTCAGTGTCACATTGGCGGGCCGAGGTCATGTAGCCATAGGCCGACTGGCAGGCTTATAGTTTCCCAATGCCACCCTGTGACATGAGGTCAGTCAGATAAGGCAACCGAGGCCATCTAGTATGAGAGAGAGAGAGAGAGAGAGAAGGGCGAGGTGGGCGCCAGGCATTGAGAGGGACAGCACCTCAGCAGCACAGCAGCTGTAAGCCTAGCCCAGATTGAGGAGGAGGAGCCCTGTCCCATGACTGCCCCTGGCATGGGATGGAATGGTGTGTGCCATTGCACCATCAATACTTGTCCAGGGGCAGCTCCAGGAATCTCAGCAGTGGAAGGTTCACCTTCAAGAAGAGCAACTGCTCCACCAATTTGGCCCCCAGTCTCAGGTGGTGCGGGGAGCAAATGTCCCCCACCACGGAGAACACCCGTTTGCTGGGGACACTGGTTGGTGGGCAGGACAGGATACCCTTGGCCACTTTCGACAGGGCTGGGCACACATTGGTCTTGCTGGCCCAGTAGGCCAAGGGATCGCTGCTAGGATCATTGCATGGCTCCTCCTCCAGGTGTCTCCACGGCTGCTGAGGCGTCGTCGTACTCCCTCTTGTAGCTCTGCCTGTGCACCACCTCCACCACTGCCCTCAGCCATGCTCCAGAGGGGTCACCTGGCTGAGGGTGGCGGTGGAGCTGCTCATGGTCTCCGTCACATCCAGGAATGGTCTCAGGACAAAGACCATTAGAGCCAGGAGCTCCCATTCCACCCCATTAAACCCTTCCGGTGCCCCGCAGTCCATCTCCAGTTGCACCTAATGCAAGGCAGCTTTTTGCTCAAGAAGCCGCTCGAGCATCAGGAAAGTGGAATTCCACTGGTGGCCACATCCTGGATGAGCTGGTGCCCTGGGGAGCGTTGCTCGGCCTGCTTCTCCTGGAGGAGCTCGCTGCCCTTCATGCTCCGGTTGAAGAACCCCGCCAGCTTCCTTCCCAGCTTGATCAGGGAGATAAGGGTGCCTGCCCCAATCCCCTTATCCCCAAAGCCCAGAGCGTCCCTGACCACCAGGTGAAGGGTGTGTGCGGTGCAAGGGATGCTGGTTAAACCCCCGTCATGGACTGCCTTTTGTACATTTGCGGCATTGTCCATCACCAGACACCCCTTGGTGAAGACTGTGGCGTGCCTGGCATAACCCACTCCCTCACCATGCTGTCCAGGGCTAACTATATGTTCCTGGAGGTATGGGTGCTGTCCATGACTTGTGCCTGAAGTAGGGCCCACCTATACCCTGCTTTGGGACCCCTCCTGCCACTCCCCAAAGCTGCCTCCGGGTCCTGCCACCAGTGCACTGTTACCGCCAGGTACATGTGCTGGGCATTCCTGCTTGACCACAGGTTTGTGGTGAAGTGGGCCCCCCAGCCCTGCCAGCTGCTCCCTCACCTGCTCCTTCAAAGCCCTGTAAAGGTCTGGCACCGCAGTCTGACTGAGGGTGGTGCGGGACGGCAACTTAAACTGGGGGGCCAGGAACCAATCAGCCGCTGGAAGCCCTTGTCCTCTACAATTGAGAAGGGCTGCCCATCCAGCACAATCATTTTGGAAAACAGGTGCTTGGCTTTCTCTTGAAAGCCATGCGGCGCTCCAGCTGCCGATGGCCTTGGCAGCTGCCCCCATCCCAGCTCCTCCATGGTGGACTGACACTGCTGGCAAGGCTCCTGCTGCTGTTCTTCCCACCCTAGCAGGAATACTGTTCTTACTGCTAGAGGCAGCTGTTGGTGCAGGACACTTGCCCTCTGAAGGAGGCGGGGGACTGGGCGCTGTAGTCGGGAACCCGCTGGCATCCACTTCCCCTGCCTTTCCGCTTAGCAGTGGAGCACTGTGGCTTGATTTTGGGTGTCTCGCCATTGCAGTTGTCCCAAGGTTGGCGAGCACCTGCCCACACTTCACCAGCTTATTGCACAAAGTGCACTGCACCTCTCTGGGATCATCTGCCTGCCCCAGCTTAAAATGTTCCCAGACAGATGATTTCCCCCCCACCCCTTCCTGCCTTCTGGCCCGCCCCGGGTGATGCACTGCTTCCAGCACTGCTGGGAGGAGCAGAACTTGGTGGCACTGTTCCCACAACTCTGGGAGGAGGGTCAGCCAACGCCTCAGCTCCAGACATCTCTGTGGCACAAGTGTCTGCCTCTGACTCACTGTCCGCGATCACGGTGATGCCCCGTAAAGGGGACCGTGAAGTGGACCCTGAGACTAGACTGCCCGTGCCCGCCATGCTGCTGGCACTCTCCCTGTGCCCCCCTCTATAGCTGCTACTGCCACTGCTCCTCCTCCTCTCCCTACTGACATTGCCTGGGGATCGGGCCCTGCCTCTAGCAGCCGGGATGGGATCCACCAGCTCTGGACTGCTGGGGATCGTCTTGACAGTGGGGGACATTGGTGGCCCTGGAGGAACATCGGAAGCAGCAGCACCTGCTCCAGCACCAGCAGCAGCAGAGACAGACGCAGCCTCATGTCCTGCAGGCCTTCCAGTGCCATGTGTTGCTGTCCTAAAGTAGGCCTGTGGAGTTTGGGGCATGGTGATGTGCTCGGGCTGCTGCCTGCTGCCACTCCGCTGGCATGGCCCCTACCACCTCTCCCACGTGCCACATTGCCTGTCTTACGGGCAGCAGACGGGCCTCTCCTTCCCTTCTCCATGGCTTTCAAGTCAAAGCACAGCAGCACACAAAGATTTTATATATATATAATTTTTTAATTCAATTTTTTTCTCTAATCAATCTACACTANTAACCTAACTGAAATTGCTTGATTAAGTAATGTAATGTCCCTCCAACATTAACCCTTGGAACTCCTTGCTGCTGGGTTATGCCACCCACCGTTGTCCTGGCTCCGCCCACCGTTGACCTGGCTCCGCCCACCCTTGCCCACCAGCCTTACTGCCCCTGCAACCTCAAGACCCACCAGCCACCCCTGCGTATTTGCTTATCTAGGTCTGTTCCAATTTTTTATGTTTTGCTTTATGATTCCACATATTCATTCCCGTATATAAAAAAAATTCTGAATGAAAAAAACGTTGTTTCAATGATTAGTTAAGGCAGACATGTATCAATACAGCCACATCAAGAACAGTTAAATGGCACAAAAACTAGGAAATGAAAAGTTAAGGCTAGGCAATAACTCACCTTAACTCTGCCCTGTTATACTATGCAATTGACAAACATGACTAATATAAGACTAATATAGTAAAGTATATGATATTGAATACTATAGAACATATAATATACCTGTATACAATATTAGCAAGGTATGTATTATTTTGCTGATAAGAGCTAAAGCAATAGATTGAAACCACTGAAAACATGGGTCCAAGCAGCTTTAGGATTTGTACAAGAGCAGAAGTAACTTCTGAGACTTAAGAGAGTGGGAAAAAATTTCAAGCCCAACTACAGTATACAAAATTGCTGTACTTGTGATTCTAACTTAAGATAATTACAGCCTGGATACAACAGCCTTAACTTATGACCCATGCATGATACAGAGAGATTTGGGGACTTAAATTATATATTAGTTCCAGTACATAATGTTGTGGGCTGTTACAAACAGGGCCCCTGTGCTCACTGCATTTCTCCATTGCCACCAGTGGGCATTGTCCCTGGTTGTAAATTCTGAAGCATGAGTTAAGTTTGTCCTATCCCGGCTTTCAATCATCTCAACAAAGTCATATGGAATACTTAATAACTTGTAATAAATTTTAACATGCTGGAAAAGTTTATTGCTAAAAATTTTTAAACTCAAGAGACAGAGTTAAGATGGAGGGTGAGGTATGGCCTAACATTAACTTTTCATTTCTGAACTATGTCCCATTTAAATTGTATCCCGTGTTCTTGAAGGTTACATATGAATAATCTCTGTCTTAATCAATTATTTAAATCAAGTTTTTTGACCATAAAGATTATTGCTATCAGGTTTGCACTGTACTAAGACAGGCTGCTTTTCGATGTGCACGGCAAACCCGTGGCATAAAATCACGCCGTGTGCATATAGCCGCCCGCATTTGGGATTTAGATGCAACATTTTGCACGTTAAAGCCGGTCGCGCATTCTTTTAAAGCCACAAATGAAATACCTCGAGGTATTTCATCTCATAGCATTCTTCACATGCATTTATAGCTTCATGTGAAGAAATGACATTTTAAGCTGAATTACCATTGCCATTTCTTTCTATCTTTAAACAGAGACCATTCCAGGGTATTATTTGATCAGTGGGACAAATGCTGCTTAAAAATACACACACGCATGCATACATCCTGGCACCCAACCCTCTTTTACCCCAACATCATTACCACTTTTCCTGTTCTGAAGGTTAACCTGGAAAAACGTATCCAAATACTTATTATGGAGTGGATCTTAGAAATACTTATGCACACAAGACACTTTGCCCAAGTGAATAATCCCTTTGTCATCATGAATAAAACAAAATTATCTGAGTAAGTGCTTGCAAGACTGAACTCTTGGTGTAATATGGCTTAATGTGTGTTGAAGAAATCAGGAAAATGTATTTTTAAAACATACAAGGCCAATTCTGGAAAGATTTTCATGTGTACTTACATTCATTGCAACAGTTACATTGCCTACAGTGGCACAAACCATGGTGGTAAATTTAAACAAAAGCTTTAGTACAATTAGGGTCATATAACACACAAGACTGCTGAAAGATTTTCCTTGCCATCACTTAAAATGAAGTTTTCTCTTATTATAACAAGATAAACAATCTAATGCTCGTATGAACAACATGACATTTTGTATTTCTAGAATGCTGTATAGAAACTATTTCATGATTTGTCTTTTTCAAGGCCACCAGCCAACTTAACATGATCAAAAGGAGATCTCATCTGAGAAACGTCAACGCGTAAAAAGAACTGAATGATATATATTAGTTGGATCTCCCACACGATGTCACTGTTTCTCTTTCCTAAAAAGCAGGGACGGCATGTTGAAAATCAACCAGATACACTTAAGGTGACCCCAGAGCACCAAAATGAACAAAGTCGCTTCCTTTTGTATGCATGACTCTATCTGTGCAATGTGCTTTCTGTATAGAACAACAATGTGAAATGAAGTAAATAGAACTGACCTTGGAAAAACCACTGAATTAAAGTACTTAAGATATGTGTAAACATAAATATACATTTGAAATTTATTCTGAAAATTATGGTAGCCTATGAAATGACAGTTATGTATATTTGCAAAACTCTGAGATAGGGAATAATGAAAAGTGTTTTGTCACTTGCATGATCACAAGGTACCCTCCCTTCCTGATCACTTAATTACACCAATATAGTAATGACATGCCTGGGTTGAGGACATGCTAAATCTTTCATGGCATGATTGCAGAGACTATATTACAATCACAAGCATGTCTCACGAATGGATATGGAGTCCCCTCCTGACTTTTAAATGACTCCTAGTCTAGATGATCATCGGGGGCAGAGGGGATGCATGTGCTGCACAGTGGCCTGCCTGCCTGCCTGCTCCATAAGTGGCAATTTACTGAAGTAATTTCATAGATAAGTATGTACATAAGTATGTGGAGAACCTCGAGCCTGGAGGCCAAATGAAGCTCCCAACAAGTTTTTATGTGGCCCTTCAATCCAGTTCCTACACTGAAAAAAATGAGCTCACGGTAAGTGAGCAGAGATGAGGGCATGTTACACAAAGATAGGGCCGGAGACAGTTTCATGGCTTAGATCCAGGATCTAGAGAGACCTTCCCCCACCCTTTTCTTTTGTTAGCGCACCCCATATGCACTCCTGCCCCCAGCTTCTATGTGGCCCTTGTACATTGTATTAATTTTCTAATTGGCCCCAGAGAGTGACAGTGTTCCCCGTCCCCACTCCTGATGTAAATAACTGGAAATAACATGGAGACCTTTATCTGAAATGTGATTCTGAAAATACAGTAGAGCACAGAGCTGTCAAGGTGCTGCCCAGGCACCAGCAATGTTTGAGGGAAGCATTTTAAGAACAGAAGATAGCAATGTGGGTGTGTGCAAACTGTACAATCTACACTGCAGAGGGACATATTTCACCCATACATATGAAACCAATGTGCCTGGCCCTGGGTGGATGAAATTATTGGATAAAAAAAGAATATTTTTTGCATCATTGCAAGTAGTGCAGAAGCCAAACATTGAACTATAAATGTACACCCAAGAACAGCAGCTAGTGGGGGAAAGAAAAACAACAACCCATAAGTGTCCAAAAACAGAAATACTCCAAAGCCGTCTGTCTTTAACAGCTTTGACTGCTTGAGCCATGTACCGCCCCCATTCCTGCTTCCAGCCCAGACTCCATCCCATGCTCAGCAACTTAGTGCACAAAGACCTCCTCCCAAGCATCCTCCTCTGGGACAGCTGCAAAGAGGGTCTCTTGATGCTGCTGCCTCCAGTGACCCCCTCTGTGAGTTTAAAGAGGGAGGCACCACTGTCAGGAATTAATTTACTGTTCATGCAGACACAAGCTAGCCTCTCCAAGTTGGTGCTGGAGAGACTTGTCTGCTTGTTACCCATGACGTTTCCAGCATAGCTAAACGGTGTCTCACATGGCACTGAGCTTGGTGGGCAGCCAAGATATATACAGGCCACTTTATACAGGGCAGGCCAAGAAAGGTTCCGACTCCCGCTAGTACAGTACACTAGGGGATCCTCTGTGTGTCTCAGTATACCTTCCTGTGTGAACTGATTGAGCATGCTCTCTGCTGCTGCCTTTGCTACACTCCCAATGCTGAATGGCACCTGCTGCTACTGTGATGGTGCTGTGGCTGACAGGGACTCCACCATGGTATGTGATGGTATCCCAGCTGTCAACACTTTCATCACCCACATCGCAGGGGTTCCCATGCCTTCTGGATCCTGCAATCCTGTGGCAAGCCCACTTCCTCTTCAAATGCCTGCTGCTGCTGCTGCTGAACCATGGCAAGGTCTTCCTCAGCCATGAGTCTCGCAACCTCCTGCTGCTGCTGCACTGATTTGGCAGTGCTGCCATCATCCCCTTGTAGGCCATATGTTCTCTGTCTGAATCAGGGATCCAAAAGAACAGACACCCGTGCATGTGGACAAGCAGTTTTCATTTCATGCAAGTATTTGTTCTTGCACAAAACCGGATGCAGGTGTCTTGCAAGAAGTACAGCAGTAGCACTGCCCTCTGGAATTTGTTGGCTAGCTTAGAAAATCTCACAGCAAGCAACTCCATCAGCAACAAGTACTGGCTCAGGGCTGCATCATCTCGAATGGCCATGTTAGTACCCTCATATATTGGTTTCAGCAGCTTCACAAGCTGTGAAAGAAGGGTCTACTGCCAGGGATTGATGTGTGGCCTGGCATCCTCTTTAATGAATTTTGGGCCCTCAAGATACAGGAACTGCACAGTATCTCTCTGTGCCAGCAGTCTTTGCAACATAAGAAAGGTGGAATTCCACCACGCCTTAACTTCACTCACCAGATACTGCTGTGGCAGATGTAAATGTATTTGGACAGCCTGCAGTTCCTGCCTTGCCATGACCAAATGACTGAAATAGGTTGTGATGTGCCGGCATCTTGCCAAAAGGTCTTTCGCCTCATCACCAGCCCCTTGCAGGAATGCCTGTGACACAAAATTAAAACAATGGGTGTTTTTACACACACATTTCTCCTGCATGTTTGCTGTTACATCCTGAACTTTCTGTGTATCTACATCACTCCCCCAGATCTTAAACTTTCAGCTCTTTGAACTTCTGCATAGAAATTCTCCCAGAACTTGTGTGTGAAAAGGTTCTCCTGGTAAACTGCTTTTCTCCAGGCAGCTGTGGTCACTTGGTTTCCATGGCAGTCTGTCACATCTACAGCTGTGGCTACTTTAGGCTGCCTCAGGGCAGTGTTTGTGTGAAGAATGCATCCAGGAACTGCCTCAGGGCAGTGTGTGTGTGAAAAATGCATCCGGAACTTACTTGTGGACTTGTAAACACAGAAGATTGAAAAATCTGGAACTTTAAGGTGTGTGTAAAAATGCCCAATGAGTAAGGTATGTCACCTGTGTGAACTTGCCCATTGGCTAGTTTCCATGTATTGTGGGATATACTCTTATTAATCTGATTATTACAATCTATTTAGTAGTCCAGCAATGCACTTTGCAAGTTGTACTGTACAATAGTTTAATTGGGAAATATTCCTGGTCTGAAGGATTCCCTCCCTGCCCAGAGGGGCTTAAATGTAGGAACAACAACAACAACCAGGGAGGTGAGACAAGAGAGAGGCTGAGGTGGACAGAGAGACAGGACAGCAGACGTCAGTGAATGCTATTGTTTACCTTAAGTTATTTTGCATGGAAAATGGAGATGGAATGGAAACTCTGAACAAAGGACAGTAGTGGGAATATTGGTGACCAGTTGGTGTTGGCTGTTGCATTCATAATTGAATTGTCTTAATTATTAATTATTATTATTATTATTATAAGTTTTTATATAGCACCAACGATGTACCTGGTGCTTTACAAAGAATAAGATAGACATGGTCCCTGCCCGAGAGCTCACAATCTAAAGACAGGGGGAGGGGAGACAGGGAAGGGGGAACAGAGGGAGAGACAAGGGATGCGACATTCACGAGGATGCAGGAACTCGGGTACATGTTCTTGGCTTGGTTGTAGTAAATTGGGAGTTTACAGCTAACAGGTGGGTGATCATCCTGGGTGAGGATGGTTGGCAGGAGTTCGGAAGGGTGGAGCGGAAGAGGTGGGTTTTGAGGAGGGACTTGAAGGTGTGGAGGGTGGGGGCAAGGTGGATGAGGGTAGGGAGGGAGTTCCAGGCATGCGGGGCAGCGAGGGAGAAGGGACAAATGCGATTGGGGGAGCAGGGGAGGCGTGGAAAGGTGAGGGAGGGGATAGAGGAGGAGCGGAGTGCTCGAGCAGGGGTTCGGAGGGAGATCAGGGCAGAGAGGTAGGGGGAGTGAGGTTGTGAAGGGCTTTGTAGGTGAAGATGAAGAGCTTGTGCAGAATATGCTCAGGAAGAAGGAGCCAGTGGAGTGAGGAGAGGAGAGGCTGCACATGGTATTTTAATGCATTAAGGATGGGGAATGTAGCGCAAGCCCATGGCACACAGATCCATACTCTGACTGTCAATTTGCTGAGCCCACCCATAGAACAAGTCTGGGCCCTATCCAAGTTTCTATGGGTAAAACCAGATGTGATGGTGGTAAAGCACCTCCCTAACCTGGGACAAAAAACTGCATTTACCACTTCCCAGGTCAGGGAGCGGCACAGAACAAATGTGCCTGCAAGCCCCTTGTGGCTGGAGAGCCGTTCCACTCTCCACATGGCCTGGGTAAGGTGGAGTAACAAAATAAATGGGCAACCAGCCCTGCTCCCAGCACCACGCACCCCACCATGACATGGAGACATGGTGAAATGTGGGTAAAAGAAGTCACAGCAGCTGTGTCTGCCCACCCTCCACAACACTCCAGGAGGGAACCAGCCCCTGCATACTTGCCAGCACATGGAGGTGCCAGCCAGTCACGGGGGAAACCACTCACCAGCCGCAGGGAGCAAAGGGCACAAACCACGGCAAGCACAGGAAGAAAAAGGGAAAGCAGACTCAGGAAAGCAGCTGCATGCAGCCCCAAACAACCAGTCCCCCTGCCAGACTGCCAGTGCAGTCCCATCCACATGCAGTAAACAAAATGGGTCATGGATCACTCGCATCAATGGTCCATAGGGCACAGTTACAAGGGGGTCATGGCGGCTGGAGGGTTGGGGAACCCGCCCTCCTGCATTACTGAGGTAACACACACAGGCAGCCCATAGCTCATGGTCCTAATGAGAGTCACAGCAGGTGGGAGGGGAAGCCCCCTCCCTATGACATCATGCACATAGAAAGAAATTCCATCGCTCCAAACAGGTCGCAGCTGGCCAAGCCCCCGTTCCACAGACAGATCACTGACAGGACAGAAGCACATAGCTCAAATTTCCAAGGGAGGGTCTGTGATGAAGACCAGGAAATCAACATACATGTATATGATTTGGGCACTGCATGTTAATCTTTTGTAGTCATATTTGGTGTCATACCACTCAGAATTAAGAGAAGAATCTAAACACAATAGAGTATTGTATGATAACCCTATGGAATGAGAATAAATACATTGTCAGTAAATCCCAAACCAAGACTGGGAGCCCTGGCATCCTGGCTGGGACAGTTAGCACAACAATGATGGTGGTAAGAAATAAAAATAGGGGCTACCTGGCCAACATACAGGATGAGGGAGACGGGCAAGGTGAGACCCAAAGCTGTGGTGGGAGAACTCTGGAAGAACTGAGAGAGGTATTTAAGGGTCATCAATAGACAAAGGGAGAGATTCAATCATCCTGGAACTGACCAACTCTGCAACTGCCATTCAGAACCTGTGCCCAGCTCTCAGCATCAGGAACTGTGAAGGAAAGCCTCTAAGACTGAACTGAACATTAAGCATACAACTGCATAGGGTAATATTAGCTTAGAATTTACCTAGTAAGGGAGAATTGTATTATCTTTATTTATTTATTTTTGTTTATTGCACACTCAACATAATCTTGCACTGTATTTTAAGCTTTATTCACAAATAAAATGTCTTTTAACTAAGCCTGCTGTGCTTGCGTGGATCCTGACATTGGAATGACACAGCGGAGGGAAATTCTGAGTTAAAGACTTGGACGAACCTTGTTGTTCATTTCTGTGCTTTGGGAAGCTCTGAGGTAAATGTGACAGAGAGAGTTAACCCCTTACAGGCTGGAACAGTTCCAGAGGGAGCTGGTCCAGTGGATGCTGTATGTGGGGAAACTGGTCTCGGCCAGCCCAGAGTAGGGCAGAGAGGTCTCAGTTACAAAACAGCTGGGGGCCTGGAGTGGGGAACAGTGCTCCCTCCACATACATCCTCCATTGATACATGCCCCTTCTGTAGCCCCTCACAAGCATATGCTGAACTACCAGATAGTGAGGGTCAAAAGTATCTCCATTTGCCAGTGTGAGCTTAACCTCCGGCCCAAACCCATGGAAGCCCAGCTCGGCAGCCCTGTCCTTGCACTCCGGCCCAGCCACATGGTGACCCAGGAGCTGCATATAAGGGCTCCTGAGCCCATGGCCACCCACCCTGAGCTGGGGTGTATGTGACACTTTGGCCCCGGCTGACATTTGGCTGAGGGATGATGTGCAGGGGCTGGTGGCTGACCTTGTCCCTTAACTGGGCAATGTCAATCACCTGATTTGCATGGGTCCTGCCTAGTGCTGAAACTTGGTATTTGAAATTACTCAGTTTTTACTGAGTATCTCCATATTCAGTTCGATTTTACCGAGTAACTGAGGAATTGGCCTTGTACTTGGTACTCAGAAAATCCTCAAAAAATCCTCAAATCAGCCCCTATACAAGGAAAAATCCTCTTTTCTGCCACTATATAAGGGTACTCTGTACTTGGAAAATACTTGGTTTTATTTTACCAAGTATTTTACCGAGGCCAAGCACTAGGAGCCAGTTCTCAGAAACTCTGAAATATTTGTGAATAATTTTTTTACTATTTGATTCAGCCCTCAGCTGGAGATGGAGCAGACGCCCATCAGGATCCCCATCCAAACATACTGCGGGGGGCAGGGGGCGGGGATGTTTTCTGTGCAGGCTCCTCAGCATCATTGAGCCAGCTTCAGAACTCTGCTCTGAGATGTTTGCTCCCATCGATCTGCCCTATTGCTGTGTGTGTGTGTGACTCTGCCTAGTTGCTGTGCCCATGGGCCCTGATGTTCCAGTGCCTTTGCGTCTCTCTGCCCCCCCACCCCCGGTCATTGCTTGTTGAGCTGCCTGTGTGGGACCTGCTGTTTGTGGCACAGGCATCATTTAATGTGTCCTGGACTCTGCTGTGTGGGGTGCATGTTTGGGACTGGACTCCCTGCCTGGCAGGGTGTCTTGATTGGATGCTTCATCTACCTTCACATTGTTCAGCCTGTTGCAATAAATGCCCACCGTGCGTTCACCTGTGTTGGCTTTCTCTCACTCTGAGGTTTCATACGTGCTGTCTGTCTCTCTGTGGCTGGTGGTTTGCCTGTGTCCGTTTGGGTATGGGCAGTGGTGGTGGCCATGGCTTTGTTTGCTCTCAGTCTGCCATGTCGCCGTGTCATGCTGTGCAGCGTGATTTTCCTCCGATTGGTGAAGCAGCTGCACATTTGAATAATTATCGTATTTTGCTGGGTGGAGGGCTGGACCCTCGCATGACCTGCCTGGCCGTCATCCATTTGAATCCCTCCCCATTCATGGTTACTCCACCCATTCCCCATGGATCCCTCAGCCATGTCTGTTTAGAAATGGCCTTAAGTCAAGTACACTTGGGGGGGGGGGGCGTGTTAGGGAAAGACCTGGGACTGAGGGACTCATGGCGTAACTAGGGGTGGGTAGTTAACAGGTTATGAAAAAGCACAGGGAAATGGAGGCACACACTTTGCCAAGCCACCCACCATGCTTGCAGAGGGAGAGGAGGAAGGATGGGGAAGCTGCATGCAAACTAAATTACAGTATAGAAAAAAGGAAAAATCTGAATATCTCTCTCTCTCTCTTGCACACACGGTGTTCAAAATCAAAATTCAACTTAAAGTAAAGAAGCTAATATTGGAGGACAGAGAACAAAGCAACTAAGGGCTCATTCAGACGTGCGTTTAAATCGCACAGCCGCCACAGCAGCATCGTGCGATTTAAAGCACCGCGCACTTCCAGGTTGGTGTGAATGCACCCATTCAGCCTAATGCGAACTGTTGGAGTGCGGTTTTAAAAGCTGCTCGGAGCAGCTTTCAAAACCGCACTCCAACAGTTCGTGTTAGGCTGAAATGTGCACGGTCGGTGCATTCACACCAACCCGGAAGTGCGCGGTGCTTTAAATCTCACGATTCCGCTGCAACGGCTGTGCGATTTAAACGCACTTCTGAATCGCCTCTTAGGTTTTGTAAATAAGAAAAACAGTAGTTTAACTCCCAGGAACACATGCATACCATAGAGAAGAAGATGAATGAACAAGGGTGAATCTCAGTCATGGTCAGGAGGTTAGGAAAGGCCAGGGGCCAGGGCACCAAAAGGCAAGCTATCAAAATTGAAATCTTGAAAGAAATAAAATTTAAATAAATGTTATAAATTGCTTTATTAAAGAACTGCATCAAATGTAAGGGAAGAGTGGGGGAGGGGGGGGGCGGATCCCAGCAAAGATTGCTTACTCACCAGTAACTCCAAGATCCGGTGTAGAGGTTACATTCAGTCACCCATCTGCACCTTTTTACCTTCAGTGAAGGACTAAAAATGACATTGTGTTTGCCCTTGCATTTGCGGAGTCCAAGCCCATCTGGCCATTAGTAAAGTTGTTTCCCAGTGTGACCTACTGCCCCTTGAACACCTTGATCAATGGGAAAATATACCACGCTAGTCGGGTTCCCCCCAGTAAGGTAGAGAAAAGATGCACACATTGGAAATGTGTATGGAGCAGGGAGCAGACTTTAAGGGGTAACACCAGCAGGTGAAGTGCAGGTACTAGCTGAGACCCAGGCACCTAAAAAGTGAAGGACAGTGTCTGGATGCAGCACACCTGGGTTCGGGCGTGCCTGGGGGAAGCCAAAAATCCTGAGCTCAGCTGGAAAACTATGAAGTGAAGTATTGTGGGCAGCCAAGGGAGATCTCTGGGAGAGGTTTATGAGAGCAGAGGCTCTGGGGAAAGTCTACCCATGCCAGTGGGACTATGGAAGTATGGACTTTGATCTGGACTAAGTATGCTTACTGGTGAAGGGGGAAACACTATGTAAAATAAAGACACTATTGGAGCTAATTCCCTGTGTGGGCTTGGGTCACAGAAGGCTGGATCCTGTGGGCACTTACTTGGATCAAGGCCAAGCTGCTACAGTACACACACAACATTTACAGTAATGGTAAGGAAACTTGGAGTTGGTAACCCAGAAATGGAATCATGATCGGGCAGCCTGTTGGGCAGTAAATTGGGCACCAATCACTATGTGGAATGAATGGATTGAGTAGTTGGTTGCTGCATTTTTGATGGGTCTGTCAGGGACAGGTGACCAGGAGCACATTACACCAGTGCTCTGGAATCTGCATTGTCTGCCGATAGCTTTCCGGGCACAATTCAAGGTGCTGGTTTTAAACTACAAAGCCCTAATCGGCTTGGGACCCAGGTATCTGAAAGACCACCTCTTCCCCATGTCCTGTCGCGGCCTCTGAGGTCAAGAGCACTCTCATGCAAGTGACAACTGCCTGTGAAGTTGCTACACAGGGGGGTATTCTCCCTTGCTGCCTCACAATGATGGCACTCCCTCCCTTTGGAGCCCTACCTACGCCTGAGCCTGCTCGTCTTCTGGAGGAGATGCAAGACCTTTTTGTCAGGCATTTGACAGGTGGGGGATAGAGTTCAGTGGAATTAGGTTGAGGGACTTGGAGAGGAGGATTGGTGGGTGGCAGCAGGGGATAAGATGTGAGGTGGGTGGGATGATGGATTTCAAGGGATTTTCATGTATTTTATATTTTTGGTTTTCTAATGATGTAAGCCACCCTGAGCCTCTGAAGAAGGGTGGGGTAGAAAGGTAAAATAAATAAATAATGTTCCTATGGCCTTCTTGCTATTATTTCTGTGGATGGTTGCAATCCAATTACCTGGCTCCAGGTGAAGCCAATAGTTCTCAGGGCTAAGCAACTGTTGCTTTATTTTACCTGCCTTTTACCTGCGCTGGAGAAGAGGGAGAGGGTGCTGTGGGGCACTAGCCAGATCTGGCTGCCCAGGGAAAGTTCCTGCTTTCGCTACAATGAGAGAAGAGATGGGAATGAAATGGAAATTGGCAGCTGGCTCCTCTAGTCATTCCACCTGGTTCTGCCTTTTCCCTGTTGTATTAGCCCTAGCCTTGGGGTTATGTCCCATGGAGGGAAAGAAGTTAGATGTAGCCACAAGAGGGCCAGGCAGCAGCTGGAGCTGGAGCAGTGTGGTCATCCGAGATGGAAGCAAATGGTGCAGATGATCTAGGAGCTCCAGCACCTCAAGTCCTTGTCAGGGGGGCAATGCAGGTGGAGCCTTGTTGCCATGACTGTCCATATATTCTTGCACACATGTGACTCTGGCCCACTCCTGCCTCCTTCCAGTTCCTACCCCATCTCTTTGAGTCCTACCTCCTTTCTTTTTTTGTATTAACCCAGCCTAAACATGATTTTAAATGTGCATACATTTATATAAACAAATGTATGCAAATTAACACCATCCGGTTTCCTTCCCTGGGAGAGGTATCGAACCTAAACGTTACCTATTCCAGAGTGAAAAACGCATGTAAAATATGCTAATTAATGGCTCTACAAGTTTGAATAATTAGGACATTGTCACTGGCACCTAGGGCTGAAGCGGTAACTCCTTTTTCTGTTCTGCTATTTCATTCCGCCATTTCAGAATTGCCCATGACGTTCTGCAGCTTTTCCGCCGACATTCCACTAATTCTGCCGGCATTCCGCTAATTTGTAAACTGTCAGAACAATCTCGTAAACTGTCGGAACATGCATTTTTCGCTACTTCGCAGTGCTGGTGGAAATCGCGGAAGATAGAAACTGTCGGAAAAAAACATTATTCCGCTATCTTCACAGTCTTTGGAAGTAGCGGAATGAAAATAGCGGAATGGCAGAATTAGCAGAATGAAATTAGCGGAATGAATGTCTCTATCGCATCATGCCGCTCATTTCGGAAGAGCTTTTTGCATCAGGAAAAGTTACCGCAGCGGCATGCCACTTCAGCCCTACTGGCACCTCTGTGTACAATATACTCAAATCTCAGGCAGATACCTCATACCGTCTGTCTTCTATGTCCAAGAAAGTGCTGGAGCACAAATGTACCCCAGCTTACAATGGCTTTTTGCTACTGGGTACAAATGTACCCCAGTCAATGCATTTCAATTGGGGTACGTTTGTACCCCAGCTCAAAATCACCAAAACTGAACACTTTTCAAGGCCAGTTCACACTGACAGTGGACCTGGAAGTCAAAGCCACTCCTCACTGGAAGATGAAATTAAATTAACCCCTTCAATGCCTCTTACACTGCCTTGCACTGTCAGGACACTTCTCTATGGCCCTTTTGCAGAAGGACGCTCTAATGGTGACCAACTGGCAGTTAAATTTGCTAATACATGTTTCAGGGAACCCATTGAGCACATCTTTAGCCCCACAACATGTATAAAAAAAATGTAACTGATCGTTGATCACCATTAGAACATCCTTCTGAAAAGGGCCCTTGTCTGGCACAGTGGACTGCAGAAAAAAATGAAATTGATTTGAACCCCTTTGAAGTTGTCCCCTACAGACTATCAGATGAATTACAATTGAGAATCTCTTAAGGTGCAGCAGAATAATAGGAAAAATGAAATTGAGCACCCTTCGATTCCAGAATGCCAAAAGCAGTTGGCTAGAAATATGGTAGTTTTCACCTCTTTACCAACTCAGTTAGATTTAATTTCTTCAGCCAGCCTGAGCGTTTAGCAGCACACTGGCCTGAGAAATGAAACTGCAACAGTTTTGTATATTTTCTAAGTTGTATGTTAATTGATTTTAAAGGGTTAATATATATTTTTTCTGTCTTTAATGTTTTTGATATTTTGCGAGATACGTAGGTAATGTTCAATAGATCAATATTCTACAGTTTGAATAAAAATTATGCTTGTAAACAAGAAATTGACTTTGACGGGTTATTGGTTATGCACTTCTGGTTCAAATATTCCCCATAAAAGAGGTTGTCTTGTGTGTGTGGGTGCAGGGCATTGACTGTGAGGACAAAGTGATAAAAAGTAACAATTTTGGCCACATTTTTGTGCCACGGGCGGAAAACTGCGTGAGGTACAAATGTACCCCATGAGATGTGTGATTTTTTTTTTTTTTTTTTAACGAGAAAAGGCAAGGGCTAAACTGGCAAATCTATTTAGGGAAGATGACAAAGTGAAAATTCCCAACACTGGTTTCTGATCCCTTGTTCTTCTGAAAAAGGACTGCCATCGTTTTTACTCCCCTGGCAGGAGCACATGTGAAATATGCTGTTGCACCATTGCTATTTTTGTTCTTTAACCAACTGCTCTCCAGCTGAATCCCAGCCCTTCCTTCTGCACCTGAAATGGCAGGCAAGTGATTTTGTTTTAAAGCTGGCAGTCAGCAGGCAGTAGGGCAGCAGGGCCAAGCAACCACTGCACAGCATAGGGTATAGCGCAGGACCTGAGGGAACAGCTGGCAGTAGTTTAAAAGTCAGAAAGCAGAGCATCTAGTAGCTCAACATGGGACCCAAAATTAATATTGCTGTAGGCCGCCTATAAATCACTACAGTACAGTCCTTATGATTAATTATTAGTGTAGTTTGGACAATCTGTGGTGTCACTCTAGTGTGCCTTACATAAAGAAGAAAGCACAATAGGTTGTGTGGTCAGAAAGATAAACACCATTCACTGGCTATGGCATATGGCTGAAAATGTATTCCACTGAAGCCAAATGGCATGTTTCCCATCCACGTCAGTGGCTTTGAGATTTGGCCCATAAACACTTTCATTAAACAAACCGTGGTATAAATTTCCATCCATTTTCTAAATCGACTCTATACTGCAATTATAAATGCCAGCGAGCTCTAACCACACCAAGGGCATCATTGTTCCCATAGTAACTAATGCATTTCAAAGTGGGGAAAGTAAAGGGAATGGAAAAAAAAAGAAGAAGCGAGAAGCAAATACCAGACAAAGCAATTCATGACAGAATATTCATGACAGAATAAGGTAATATGCTGGTGGTGCTCGAAAAGGTTCATTGACAGTTTGAGAACTTGCCCAGTCTGGCCAGTGTCCATTGTAGCCTGGAGGATCCAGAATGATGTGGCTTGCTGAAAAGGTTTTGCTAGCATGAGTTTGAGATGGCCCCATGACACACGTGAGAAATGTGTATCTCAAGCTTATTATAATACCAATTTGCAAACACCAAGCCTATTACCTCCAGTTTGGGCCAGAGACTGCTGCTCTTGTACCAAATGTTGTTACCTTTCTCAGTGGGCAGTTCTATTGATATCTATGGGACTACTACTTGGGCAGATTCTGGCCCACGGGATAGCATTTTCTACCAATCTATAACTAACCCACAGTATACACACACCTCAAATATGCTGTGAGGTTGATACATAGGATGAGCAACACCACTGCATCCTGTAGTGTTCACAGAATGAGAGAGAGGGAGAGATGTTTTTATTTTACTTAGAACATTTTTAATGGGGAATTTTGAGGAAGTTGCTCAAAATGGCTGAACCAAATAGCAAAATAATTATCTGTGTTTAATATTTGCTGTTCCAGATAGTTTTGTGGCTATTTGGCTGCAAACTAATTATCATAGCAGCTAACCGCCAAACCTAATTACTGGATAACACCACAGTTAACCATACGGTGGGGAATGCAGTGTGTGTGGGGGGTGGGGTGGGGGTCTGCTGCCCCTTTGAGAAAGTAGCAAGCACCAGCATGAGGATGGGACAATCTGAGCAATGCTGGCAGACTGGACAACTGAGTAAGAGCTTGGCAGAACCAGCCCAGTAGGAGTTTGAAAAAACCCCAAAGGGAGTGCAAAGTGAAGGTGGGCAGACACTGGCCCTTTAACGGCTGAGAGACTGGAAGGCCAGCCCCACCCACTCTGCACAGATAGGAAGAGGCAGGCTGCAGAAAGGGTCAGTTTGTGTCTGCTGAGGAGAGGAACTCTGCTGGAGCATTGGAATGCCGAGGAACCCTCTTCATGTGCTTATCCCAGGCTGAGCAGCTCAAGAAGACAGCCACCTGGAGACCTTCTTCTTCCTCATTTGGGTCTTCTCCCCCAGCACTGGAATAGCAGCTACGCTTGCTGTAGCAGGGTGGCCGTAGTCCCTCCTGCCCTTTTAAGGCCCCTTTTAAGAAGGGCGCCTAGGGTGAGCAGGCAGCAGGCAAAAGGACACAGGTGGTGGCAAACTGGGGAATGCACTGAGGGGCTGCCACCCTGCTGAGAGGGCAGGCTGTAGCTGGATCACCAGAATAAGAGAAGCAGACAGAGCAGCACCAAAGAGGGAGAGAAAGCATGGCACAGCTGCAGGAGGCTCGCAGAGTGGCTGAGGTTGGCTTAATGCTGGGGAGACTGAACCCTCTTCATAAATGTGGAGATCCGAAAGGCTCACCCGGCAAGCCAGATGGACGGAAGCCAGATGGAGGAACGCTGGCCCAGATTCCCCGGCAGTGCGAGATGAAGGAGGAGAAGCTGTGAGGCTGGATCAAGGCTGGGAGCCGGGGTGGGGGCTCACCTTGGGAGGACTTGAGATGCTGCCTGAGTAGCCAGTGCAGGACTAAGGGACCCTAGAGAGGGGAACTGAGCCAATGCAGCAGGATGGACAAACAGGGCTGGGGTGTTTCCCTATTACACTTGCCCTTTCCCTTCTCTAAGATCATAAAGGCTCCTCTCACACCCAGGATTCATTGTGGTGTCTTTTCTTATGGGTAACAGCCATTGCTCTTGGGCCACTTTTACATTTTTAATTTTTTTAATTTTTAAATGTATTTATATTTATATGCTGCCCCCCCATGCCTACGGCATCTCGGGGCGGCTTCCAACATAATATAAAAACAATTTTTAAACATTAAAAAA
>QEPC01011654.1:2843118-2862995 GCA_003113815.1 Sphenodon punctatus
GGGTGTTTCCTGGGATGGGTGTTTGGGCACTGGGTGTTTGCGGGCCCCTCCCCTTTCCTTCCCACAACCCCCCGCGGTGCTGTCTGTGTAAATGTCTCCCTGTTCGGCACCACCGGGTGTTCGCTGGGTGTGCTCACCCACCCATCTCCACCCACCTCCACCCATCGGTGCTGCTGCGCCGTCCATGTAAAAAAGTTCTGGTGGCCTTAGCTTCTTATTGGGCCTACTTTTACAGGTGGAGAAAGGACAATTTCTGGGGATTTCTTGCAAGGTCCATAGGAAAGTGTAGAGAAGAAGAAGAAAACAAAAAGGTGGTGTGTGTGTGAGAGAGAACTAAGGCCCTTTTCAAAAGCACCTTCCCCCCACACATGTGGGTGGGGAGCATCTGTAGGAACACCGTGGGTTGCTACCGGTGGTGGTGGTGTGCCTGTGGGAACACCGCCGGTTGTGGGTGGGGGTGCGTGTGCGCTCCTGTGCGTCACCCATCTCCACCCACCTCCACCCATCATCTATGCACAGAGCAACCGGTGTCAATGCTGGTTGATAAGTGGATGGAGATGGGTGTGTGCCTATTCCCCAAGGGCACACACGCACCTCCTCCCATCGGTGACGCACACCTATTCCCCACCTACTGTGGCCCGTTTGGAAAGGGCCTAAGAAAGAATTTCAGGGTTATTCTATGAGCAATGACTGCAGGGTAGTAGCTCGCTCTGGACAGAAGTGGTGATAGCCCAACTGAATTACAGCAGAAGCAGTGCCAACTTCAGCGATGATGCAGCCCTCTGTGAAATGGTGGTGTGTGCCCCCACCTAGCACAGGAATGTTTGACAGATTCTCAGGGGACACTCCTCCATGCAATGAAGTCAATGGCAAGACTCCCATTGACTGTAATGGTGGAGGATTGCCCTGACACTGATTTGCCCATTGGAAAAAGGGAAACGTGGTTTATAATTTATTTTTTATTTCAAATTAAACATAACATACTTTTCAGGTATGGGGCTTGTATGTTAAGCATAGGCTGTTATTTCTAGTTTATCATGTGTTGAGGCCACAGTCCTGAATCACTGCAGACACGTCCCCTCTCCCCCACAGGCTGGGGCTGCCTGCATTTGGTTGGGCCTGTATTATATGCCGGGGTTTCTCACACTGATGTTGTCATTTCAAGTTTATTCATGGGCTTCCCAACATCTGGGGCTCTGTGCGGTTACACTTGCCTGGATCCTACTCTGAGTACGAGGAGCAGGATTGGTCCTTTTCAAAATCAGTACAAAACGCTCTCTAGTAAACATAACTTAGACAATTTCTTTTTCTATAACTTGTTCCCATAACTGCACTAAATCACCTACCTATTCTTCAAGGCTTAATTAGACAGTCAATTAGATAAATCACATCCGCTTTTTTGTCCTTTGCCATGCCATCCTGCATGTACAGTAGATGGAGATGGCTTCTTTCAAGGCTGCCTCTGTATTCATGGGGCTGTGCTGGCAGTGCTCCTGCTGCTATTATGACCTCCACCCTATGTTCTTCATAGGGGTCACCGATGCAGCAGGGTCATGAATCCTATACAGTGTAAATTACATAGACTCACATGAAATTAATTTCTCTTGGCTGAAACTCTTCGGATGGACACAGGAAATGAGATTAGAAATAAACACAATTTTCTTAATAGTGTTACTGCATCTCTCTGCTTCTCCCAAACCAATGTAAAGCAGGGGTTAACTAGCTCTTCTCCTTCCTAGCAATTCCCAGTTCTAAACGCTTTGAGTATATTCCATGGATCCAACCCTCCATCCCGTCCTTCCCCCCGAACCTACTTGCAGCAGTGTGTGGGGATAAAATAGCTACAGAGTACAGACAGCCTGTAAGGCAGGGTGACCAAGAATTAGGCCACTTGCCCACGTTACGTGTGCCAGGAGTGGCAGGGAATCTCCCAGCTGGGAAACTTATGCCGAGTTCTGCACGTGGGCATGGAGCTAAAAGAGCTATTAGCTGCATCCAGTGACTTTTTTTCCTACGAAGGTCAGGGTCCGAAATCCAGACCTGACATTCGTAGGAAAAAATGCCGCTGGACACGGCTGATGACACTTTTAGTCTCGCACAGAACTCGGTGCAAGTTTCCTGGCTGGGAGATTCCCCGCCGGGAGACTCACCAGCCCATGTAATATGGGCAAGTGGCCTTAGGTTGTGATTATAGTCTAGTCTCCAGTAGATCACAATGAGGGGAGGGCAACCAGCTCCTTCTCTGGGTTGGAGATTGGGACCACAACCCCAGGAGGTGATTTCAAGGAGGAAATGGGCTATAAGAGCTCCTCCAGTGGGGCCAGGAAGGCTCTCCCCAAAAGGAAGTGCTCTTCTCTGCTCCTGAGACCAGTTGCTGATGTGCCCTAGAGCAGGGAGGCATCCTGGCCTAGAGTGCCAGAGCCAGCAGGGAGGCGTTCTAGTAGATCACCCAAGATTGACTCCTGGACAAGTGACTTGTGTGCCCGATGAGACTGGCAGCTGCCCTGCTGCAGGTGGTGCCCCAACAAGGATGTGCTGAAATGCAGGGAAAGGAGAGAGCTGGGTGAAGTAAACTAACTTCAGACAAGCATGTTCTCTGGAGTAGGGTCCTCAGACCCTGGCTTAACCCTATTTCTTCACTGAAGTAATTGCTCTCCCCTGCCCGCCTTTATCCTAACGTTAGCACAAGTAGAGAGGGGTAAAGTGGGTCTTGGAATCATTCCCTTTGTAAAAGGTGCTCTTATGGACATTTATGTTGAATTTAAATATTATTGATTTTTATTTCTTTATTATTCAGTACATTTATATTTATTCATATTCTGCAGAATTTTTGTTTTACTTTCGCAGCCCACGCGATGGGTGTTGTCAGCAATTGGGATTGTGCTGCTCCCCCCCCCCCCCTTTTGATGTTTGGTTTTGCTTTTATGGTCAGGCCCTTAAAAACAGAATAAAGTGCCTCCCCACTCCTTAGCATTCACACATGCTTGGGGCTCCTCTCTGTAAGTGCAAACATCCGTGCTACGGATGATACGATGTAAATAGTATAGCACCTGTCAAACAAACTAGCCTTGATTTTTGAAGATGCAGATTTCAACACTTGCCGGGGCCCATGTGTTAGCCCTGTTAAAACTATTTCTACATCCCTTTGAAAACCCACTACTGGCTTTGTGTTCTATGTTGTTGTTAGTTTGTTATGGACAAAGGCTAAACAAAAAAATTACTTCTGTAAATGTTGTTGTTTCTGTGCTCAATTCACAGAGGTTTTTGAGTCTCTCTGACTTTTCCCCCAGCCATGGAGTCTAGTTCTTGAGCTCAAGTTGTAGTGAGTCATGCTTCTAGTTTCTGAGGTACACAGTTCCATCTCGGGTATCAATCAAAGTTAGAGGCATGGTGACTCAGTGGCTAAGGTACTCAGCTACATCCTTGAAGGCTGTGGGTTTGTTCAAGGCCTGCTTGGTGTCTCACTGGACAGTCACCTCCAGTCCACCCAGCTTTGAATGGGTCCATTGGGTGGGGGAAGTCAAAGACAGTTGGACATGGTGCTGGTCATATCACTCCCTTGTGCATGGTAGGTTACAGAAACTGGTGTGCCTTAATCAGATCAGTCTGATTGGCTGCATGGCTTGAGGTAGACTGGACTATAAATCAGAATGGTAGACAGAAGACTAGAAGAGACTTAAATGCCTGAAAATACATAAACATTCCTTATATGGTAAGTATTCTCATTAAAATATTTGGTGTTCCACTACCCAGCTAAATGGCTATCGCTCCCACTTTTATTCAGAATTTATTAGTCTTGATGCATATGGCAAATGTGAATGTGAAAAACCCCATCTGCTGAAGCCATCAATAAGCAATGAATGCCTCAAGGTTTAAGAAACAAGAAGTTCAAAAGAATAGAACAAATATGTTAAAATCAAAATGCACATTATTCACTGGTGATCTGTGCATCATCATCCCATTTTTACTGGGGGTGATTGTATTGTAGAACTTCCTGGGCTTTTATTTAGTCTGGACATTATTGTCCTTGAGTAAAGAAGCGAAGAAAGAATTATTATTTTAAGTTAGAGTCCTTGAAATTATAAATAATAGCTGTTTTCTGGAGTCTTAACAAAAATTATCCATTAGAAAAGTGACACATTAGTAAAAGTGAATAAGGTTTTGCAGTTCTTTCAGGTATGTATTACTAAAGAAGCGACTGACTTACACAAATTGCTCGTTGTATTAATAAACAAAAGGTATGAATGAATGGCAAATTCCAATACTGCAGTTTTATTCTGCAGTCTGTAAACGCATTTGTTTTTTTAAAGCCAGTCATTTGCTGGAAAGTTCGATTTGTATCTCCTACTGAATGTATCTGTTGTTTACCGTATGTAAAGGGGTCTAGCTGCAGGTTGCCTTGGATATAGAATTTTCTGGTAGGTTCAAGGTAACCTTTGGAATATTCAAAGGCTGTAAGTAAGTATCAGACAAAACAAGGGTGGATCACATTCAATCACCTTTCATTCAGTCTCTATCTCTGCCTGGAACACTCTGCAGAGTGGTGTGGTGTGTGTATGTGTGGCAGGCAGGAGGAAGCTGTGGTGGGCCTATGAGTGGATAGCGGGGCCCCACCTCCCCCATGCTGCCTCTCCCTGCAATAGTGGAACCCACACACATATCAATTCTCTGCAGGCAGAAGGTTCCCCACTTTGATATAAAATGGTGGGAGGCAATACTGCAGCTCTTTGGCACTGTGCTAGCCTTTTATGCCAATGCAGTTCCAAATGAATGAGATTCCTGTTAGCACAAAGGGCTAATGTAGAAGACTCTCCAGTTGTCTAATGCTGTATCTCAAGGGTAGGATGAAGGAACAAAAAGTGGCAACGGAATGGTGACATTTCCCCCTTTAGTTTACAACCACAGTAATATTTTCTTGGTAACAAAGGCAGAGGTAGTAAATCAAACACAGCCATACGTATCTCTCCAATTTCTTGCTTGAGTTTGACTCATTTGTGTCAGCCCCTGATTTTTTTTTTATAGGACGCTATGACAGTCTCTAGAAGCAAACATCATAATGATATTACCTAACCAAGATTTGATCCCTATTTAATTTTAGAAAAGCTTCGATAAGGTTGCAGTAACTGAAGGCATTTATTTAGCCCTCGGAGAAAACACATTAGTTCCAAAGGAGAGTAGTAATCATAAAAAGGGGGGAGGAGGGGGAGGGGAATACAGAGTTGTAATTTATTGCCTCTGAGCTTCTAGTGTGAACAGCAATTAGCACATTCTTATTGTGGTTTCCAGTGATGCAGTATTTAATTACTGGGAGTAGCTGCGCCTTACTATATTTTGAAAAGAGACGTAAACTCATTTCTATATTTAAATTACTCGAAAGACTTCTTCTTTCTAACAGTCAAAATAAATACGAAGAGGAAGGCATGGAAGAAGGGCCATCCTGCTAGGAAGTTAAAGGGTTTTTTCTCTCTCTACTAGCATAGTGCAAGAAAAAAGCTTCCATCCGTATGTACAGCATTGCATTTAGGAACAGCTGAAACAAATATGCCAATTCGTGAAGATTATTTGCATATCCGTTCAAGCAAACCAATATCCAGTTAATTCTTTGTCAGCTTTGCAACATTTGCTTATTTGTTAATTTGGTTTGGTAGCTTAGGTATTTTGTTTTCTTTTGGGATTTTGCTTATTTCAGTTTGCTATTTTGATATGGTTCTCTATTTACTTTGTTTTGGTATATTTAGCATTACCATACAGTTATGCAACCGTGCTATTGCACTAATAGTATTACCACAGTAACATGTTGTGGTTCACAACAGTGCTAAATAATATGGAAATTATATGAACAACATATAGTCCAACCTCATTACAACATGCATTGTTATAGCATGAGTTCGTCGATTACAACATGGTGCGAGACATGGCTCCCAATCACGAATAGACTTACATGTACAAAGTACCCTCATTATAACAAGGATTTGGTCTAATCTGATGTGAGGCATGGCTCTTAAATACTGTCAGGGCAAATGCTGCCGGCAGCGGATCAGCAGTATGAGGGCCGTTGCTCGGCAATGGCCCGACAAGTGGAAGCCCCAGAAGGGCTGTGAACGCCGCTGCGGGTGGGCGGAGCTGCCCCACGCTTCAGGCGTGCTCCTGGCTCCGCCCACAGCATGGGGAGAACGGCATGTAGCTCAGTGGCGGGTTGGGGCCCCGCCCTGAGCACACCTGGCCCTGATGAAACCTTTCCTATAAAAGGAACCGGCGGGGCCTGAGTTCCCCGCCGGTAATCACTTGTGAGAGACTGGCCCCTGATGTCCTGAGAGCTTTTCTGGAGAACCTTTGACTTCCTATTTGACTTTCCTGTGAGCGTGCCCGTGAGTGTTTGGTCCTCGTGTTCCCCTTTTCCTGTAAGAGTGCAGTTGGGTAAGTGAGTTGTTTGTCTGTGTTATTGTCATCCCAGTATCACGAGCAGTGCTATCGTGTGGTGTGGGTTCCCTGTTTCCTTTTCCCTTACCCCTCCGATTCATTCCTAAATATTATCTAACAAGTCCTCCCTGTATTGAGTGTATCCTGCCCCTCACTCCCCACCCCACATCCTTGGACCCTATCAGCCCTTCTTCCCCTCCCCCTCCGCCCCCCCGGAGCCTGGCCCTTCCCTTTCCCCCTCCTACACGATTCCCCGCATGGTGCCCTGGGTCCTGTATATACCCCCGAGAGTCTGTACCCCCTCCCTGCGTGTTTCCTTTCTATCTCTGGGGCAATTGGCTACCTCTCTGTGAGTCCCGAAGATGAAAAGGGTTGCCCTCTAACCAGGGGGGAAAGCCCACCTAAAACCCTGAGGGACATTATAGTCTTTGATAGAGAGTCCGTCCTGAGAGGTAGTGGCCCTTTGGGTCTTATTTCCTTGTCCCCCCTTTATCTTCCGCTCCTTTCCCCTCCTCCCGTGACAGATATAGCATTGTAATGAGGTTGTGCTTTATGGAAGTGACTGAAGAGACCAGACTGAAATAAAGGAAATGAATGACTGAAACTGCTAGTGGAGCAGAAAGTGAAGAGGGCTTCATACCCACTTTATTTATATGGATTAGAAATGGATTATAACCTCAAATATGGTATTCACCACAGGTGCTCGTTTCAGCTCTAGGGTAATAAAATCAGCAGAAAGATTTTCAAACGTAACAATTAGTAGGCTGGTGTCACCATTGATTTTAAAAAAGAGAGAGAGATGGAAGCAGGTAGATCAGAAAAGGTTAGGCTTAAAATAACGTGTTAGTTCAGAAAATAGTTTCAGAAGGTTAAATTGACTGACATCAAGGGCCATGCACTTATTTTCTGAACACTGCCAGATAAGCAGGATGTTAGGTGGGACAGCCTGATTCGAGGGGGAGGAGACACTGCAATTATTACAAGCTGTTCCTGAGAGCAGCTTTAAAAGGATTGAATTGTTGTTGCTATTGCTAGTGGTGGCTATTGCTAGTGGTGGGTACATGAATATTTACTGTGTTCGACCAACTTGTCCACTTAGACTTGTGTCCGGAAAAGCGGGTATGACACACTATTCGTGCCTGCTTCATTCTGGGCTTCACTTAGGGTTTTTTGACTCAGTTTTTCTCATTCCCTCCTCCGCTGGTCATTTTTATTCAGGTATTTGGTTATTCACCCCAATATTCAATCCAATATCCAAACAAAAATGACAAACATTCCCTGAAAAAACAAGAGTGTTAACAAATATGCAAATATTCTTCCCAGTGTGAATATTTGTGCCAATATCTGATGTGTTCTCTGAATAGGTGAAGCATTTTCACAAATACAGAACTTACTGTTTTTCAGCTCTAACTCTGAGCCTCAAAATGCCAGACTGTCTCCTCTCCCATTTCCCACCATCTTACTCAATATCACAAATGACTGTGAAAAGATGCAGTCTAAAGCATTCTTCCTTATTCACATTCTTCCCAGGAGACAGTTGGAAAAGTGTCGAGGTGGGATAAACATGCCTAACATGAAAAAGACACAGGCTCTCCAGAGAGCACTTATTCAAGAATAGTCCTATTGAAGTCCTGTTTTATTACAGTTGAGACTTTCCTATCTGGATGATCCGGGGGACATGAAATGCATACTGGGTGTCCAGATGAATGGGGTTGTTTTCCAGCTTCCTTCCCCCTCTTTCATCTGCCCAAACTCATCATTTCTCTTGGACTATGAATACTTCTGGAGAAGGTGGGTGCTGAGGCACTCTGGATGTGTGTAGAGGAGGGGAATTGAGCAGGAGACCTGGCAGACGCACTGGTTTCCTGTTCTGCTCTCTCCACCACCTCAGTCCCTGATCCCTGGAACACCACTTTTGAGTTGGAGAATCCAGGCAGGGCAAGATCTAGTGCTTAATTTGTAAAAAAATAACAATGAGTTGCTGAGTTGCTGGAGCCCACGCTTGCCCCAGAAGCCAAGTCTTCTGTCCCAGAGCTTGCTGGGTAGGGGAGTGGAACCCTATTCTCCAGCTTGCAGCCCAGGTCCTAAGCTAAGCCTGCCTCCGTGCAGCTGAATATAAAACGTTCTTGAGATTTAATCTATATGATGGCCAGTGGGGAGGGGAAAGGAAAGTCATTAATGAAAATCAAATAAACGATCAGGTTCTTCTGGACTGTGAAATTGGCCATTTCAGGGTTGGAACAGTCTTTTCCTGATCTATCACATTTTGGGGTGCACTGCACACTCCTACTGGGAACATTTCCCAAGGCTCAGCTCCACCTTGAATTTAATTGCTGGGGCTGAACCCTGACAAGCCCCGCCCCAATTAAGCCCTGGGAAAACCTTGAGGTGGCTACAGGGGCTAAGGGGGAAAGCATGCAGTGGGAGACCTGGTTTTCTGCTCTCCTCTCTTCTCCCTGCTTCAGCTGCCTCAGCTCATCTAGATGTTTCACCCACCCAGGGGACAAGCACGCTCTAGATGACTGAAGTGTCCAGATGAGCAAGGTTGGAATAACCAGGCACACATTTCAAAGTAATAATGATAATTCCTAATGTGATGGCCCTGCCTTTTAATTCAGTAATAATCATACCTGGATCTGGACTCTGCAGCCAGATTTATTTGTTGTAAACCCTTGACTTTTTTGTTTTTGCAGTTTATTTAATCCAGGATATTATTATAAATGGTATGAGCTTTGAAGTTATTGAAGTAGATTGAGATGAAGGCATAGAATTGTTTTCTGTAAAAACATAATGAAATACAAGGACAAGTCACAGTGGAGACCATATGAACACTCAAGGCAAGTACAGCTGAAACAAATATTTGCGAACACGAATAAATCCAATGAATTTGCATGATTTGACCTGAAAGTGGATAATAATACCCATTTCGGTTACTTACAGTGCAAAAATGCGAATAGTATCTGTGAAAACAAAATCTGCTATTTGTTTAGACTCTGTAGGCAAGTATACTTCCATCTGGGCCTAATATGAAATGAGGCAAAATGCACTGTATGGTGCTGACTAATGTTTGGAAGGACCCTGGGTTATGTAATAAAGACTATGTTTAGTAGGCTGCAGGTTAACATTCTGCTCCAGGGAGAAAACGATGATAATAGGTTTGTCTGCCTGAGAGCAATAGGAAAGAGGGCAGTTATGAGAAGATTTTTCAAAGGACTGCTCAGGATTTTAGCTCAACTATCATTGACTTTAATGAGAGCTGAGTGGCTTAAACCTCCAACAAATCTTTGAAAATATAGGGGTTACTCTAAATGCAGCAAAGACTGAGTAGTGGCTGATAAAATAGACCATAACTATAGAGACTTTGGAAAATATAAAGATACTGTTGTTAACCCCATAGTGGTGTTTAGAGCTGGATAAATAAATACATTGGAGCAAATGAATTAGGCACCAAACAATTTAGCCCATTACGTTGCATCATGCTATTGGAGAACTTTACCTTTGGCTTCAGTGGGGAGCAGACTGCTTTAGGATGTGTTTACACGAGCTTCTTCAATCAGGGTTGGTTATTCTGGGAGAGCTCCATATGCTTAAACCATGCTTCTGATGAGCTGTATAAACACCCTATTTATAGAAGCACACTTTAACCACCATGAACATTAGAACAATAGGTGGTGAAAGTGATTTAACTGGATTGAGCTGATCATGAGAACATACAAACCCATGGGGATGTGGGTCTGCCTTCTCAGGATGAGCACTTCCAGATTAACAACCCTTTAACACACTTTAACATTTGAGAGTGTGAGAACAATAGGGTGGTTATAGTGAGGTATTTGTACCACTCCTCAGAAGCATGAGTTCAAGCATGTTAGTAACAGAGGAAAATCGTGAGAATACACCTTTAATCTACCAGGCAAGAATGCTCCATGAAGCAATTTAATGACCTAAATGAACAGATACATAATTCTTGTTCTCTAACATGTTGACTGGAAAAGAACAATTCAGTAAAAGCCCCAGTTCACCTTGGTTTTAGTTTAAAATTCCCAATATAAGAACAATTACTGCTCCAAAAGAGCGCACGTATTCCCCACCATAACACCCATCACTAATCACATAGATGGGACAGGTTCCTGGTGCCTGTTCCTCTTGCTACCTGCCAGACAAGAGGTGAGGTGGTTCAAGATCAGAGGGCCGCTGGCCCAAAGCTGATGCTGTTAAACGCAAGATTGGTAGTAAATAAAAAGCAATAACTGTCCAGGAATTGATGCAGGACCAAACAGCCGACCTCATGTATATTCTAGAGACCTGCTGGACACTGAATCTGGGCCCATTTTGGCTGATCTTGTTCCAGCTGGGTACTCTGTACAGCATCAGCCACGGCCAGAGGGATGGGTGGAGCAGTGGAGCCATTGTTTTCAGGAATTCGTGGTCTGAGGTATCTGGTGCAGTTGATGTTGGGTATTGAGGGCCTCCATCTTGTGATGCATTTGGTGGGGGACAGATTAAGGGTGCTGCTCGTATACTGCGCACCTACCTGTACAGCAGCATCCCTGCACGCTCTGGCAGAGCTGGTGTCCGAGGTGGTATTGTGGTCCACAAAGACATTTGTCTTGGGGAACTTTAATATTCACACTGATGCCAATCTTGGAGGGGCAGAGCATGAGTTCATGGCCACCATGGCAACAATGGACCTGTCCCAAATGGTCATTAGCCTGACGCATGATGGGGGTCATACCCTGGATTTGATTTTCTGCACCGGCCTAGAGGCGGGGGATCCATTAGTGTGGGAGGTGTCAGGAGAACCCTTGTCATGGATGTATCATTACCTCCTACAGACCTCTCTCCTGGCGCATGTCTGCTCCCGGAGAGGTGTGGAACCAGTTCAGTTGGTCCATCCCCAGAGATTAATGGAATAAGTGAGGTTCAAGAATGTTATTGGGGAGTTACCCTCTGATTTTGACTACGGTTTGCTCGATGACCTCGTTGCTTTTTGGAACACCTTGCTGACGGAGTCCATTGACAGAACAGCTCCCAGGCATCTGCTCCCTCTGCATCGGCATCGCAGGTCTCCGTGGTTTACTGAGGACCTGTGATGGCTGAAGCAGGAAGGATGGCAGTTGGAGCGATGGTGGCGCTATTCATGTACTGAAGCCAACAGATTGTAGCATAGAGCTAGTTTAAAAGCCTATGCTGTTGCTGTGCGAGCAGCAAAGGAATTCTTTGCTGCCCTCATAGCATCTGCGAAGTCTTGTCCAGCGGAGCTCTTCCAGGTGGTGAGGGGGCTGGTTGGTCCAGCCTCCCTGTGCCTGGAACAGGAACTTTCGAATGCCCACTGTAACAAGTGTGTTGATTACTTCGTGGATAAAATTGCTTGGATTCACCACAACTTCAATGCTGCAATTAATACATTAGGAGAACCAGAAATTATGGAAGCCCCACATTGTCTGGTTTCATGGGATCAGTTTCAGTGGGTGTTACCTGCTGATGCGGAAGTTGTTCTTGGGGCAGTTAGAGCCACTTCTTGTGAACTAGACCCATGCCCATCCTGTCTGGTTAAGGCTAGCTGGGAGATGCTGGGGCCATTTCTGGTGGGGGTGGTCAATGCCTCCCTTTGGGAGGGCAGAGTGCCAGGCTGCCTCAAAGAGGTGGTGGTGCAACCTCTGCTCAAGAAACCATTGTTTGACATTGACTCCCTTGCCAGTTATCAGCCTGTCTCAAGACTACACTATTGAAACACGCTCTACATGGGGCTATCCATGGTTATGGTTCGGAGGCTGCAGCTGGTGTAGGAAGTGGAGGTCCGCCTCCTCACAGAGATGGGTCGCTGTGAGCACATTACACCAGTGCTCCATTCTCTGCACTGGCTGCCTATAGTCTTCTGGGCCCGATTCAAGGTGTTGGTGCTGACCTATAAAGACCCATACGGCCTGGGCCCTACCTATTTACAGGACTGCCTCACCCCCCCAGACTCTGTATCTGCCCCTGCAGTCTAACACCCCCTGAAGTCTAACACCTATTTTGAAACCCCCCTGGTATTGTGGAGCCTCAGGCGACTATGGAGAAGGAGTTCTCAGTGGCCGCCCTGAGACTGTGGAACTCCCAGCAGAGGCTTGTGTGGCTCCAGACCTCTCCTCCTTCTGATGTTTGTGTAAGACAAACATTGTGGCTATTCCATCAGGCTTTTGGTGAGGGAGATGGGTATGGTGGGGGGTTGAGCATTAGGGAGGTTTTTTGTTATACTCTGTGGCACTCCAGTATGGGGTTTATCATTATTTTAATTTTTTTATTTTATTTTATATTGTGTATTTTATGGATTTGTAAGCTGCCCTGAGCTCCTGTACACTCTCCTGTGAATCAGAACCTCCCCCAGAGCACATTTACAGCAAGCAGTAACACAATCCCTCCATCCCCTCAACCACTCCCAGCCCTGCTATGGAGATACTCTCAAACAGACTGACTTTGTAGCATGTCTGCTACTTATTACTAAATTTATATAGCACCAGCAATGTACTTTACCTGGAACTGAACTACCATTAATTACTGGCAGACCCTTGCCGAGACAAGGGAGGGGAAACACAAGGGAGGCAAACTTAGGAAGAGACAGTGAAGTTGCTGGTGCATGTACTTAGCTTGGTTACAGAGGAGAAGGGAACCCTAAATGAAAGGACAAAAGAGATGCAGTGCGCAGCACTCTGTGAGGATAAGAAGCTAGGGAAAGTCTGATGGAATAGGTAGGTTTTGAGGAGGGATTTGAAGTTTGGAAGCTAGGGAGCAGAACAAATGCGTTCAGGGAGGGAGTTCTAGGCACGGGAAGCAGTATAACAAAATAGGTGCTTTTAGACAGATGGTACTCAGGTCTCTGCTCTGCGCTCCAGCCCCTCTTGCAATGCTCTGGAACATCCTGGAGAACCACCAGCAGAGCGGGCCACCCAAATCTGGAGCACCAGCCGGAGTTGGAGCTGGGGTCCGTCTACTCTGCGGATGGCTGCTGCAGCTCTGCACTTGGACAGGGGTTGCCTCGGGCAACACAGAAGAGCTGTGGGTAGCAGTCTAGATGTCAGGCAATCTGCCTGAAGCTCTGTGGTGTGGGGGAAGGGAATGCTGTGTGGGTGGACCACGGGCCACCAGCTCCATGTAAACCGGGTGCAGACGGGGCTGCATGCAGAGTGTATGGGGCTAGCCAGTACCATCCCCACAGAAGGTCTGGGTGTGGCCAGCCTTGGGTACATCTAAAACCACCAATTGGGTAAAGACAGTTTGGGGAACAGGAGACTTGGGAGCAGGTGAGGATGATAGACTGACTGAGACAATATGTCTGCATTATGTAACCAAGAGAATATTATTTGTATATGAAAAGAACAGACATTGTATGCTTTGTATGCTTGATTTATGCTTTATAGCAATTTGAGTTTTAAGAAACATTGAAAATGCATATTATGAGAAACAGGCTGGCAGGAGGAGAAGGATGCATTCTTAGAGGGTTAACAAGAACAAAACTAGCAAGAACTGTCTGTTCCCAGAACATGGCTGCACATTAAAGTAAATAATAAGCACGAGAGAAGGTTGCAGATAAGGTCTAAGCAATGCAAAGAGAAAGGATGGCTTGGTCAGACAATAAGACACCTCAGAGGAAGGGTATGGGCAAATCATGGCCAGGGGTCAGGCCTCCCATCTGGAGGGAGGGGTAGGCAGGATCCAACTGTTCAGGACAGCCCATAATAACAGTGACTAAGCAGAAAGAACCCCAAATCTGAATAGCCAATGGGAGAACCTTCCAGGCTTAGCACTGACAACCCCGCACTATGGATAATCATAAGGCAGTCACTGGATAAAAAGGCCAGCCCTAGACAGGAGCTGTGTCCTACACAGTACCCTCTGGCCAGCTACCTAGGTAGCTGCCGGTTGATCGGTGCTTGACCCTTTCCAACACTCTCAAAGGCTGTGAAAAGCCACGACTCCAGCAGCTAGGTTCCTAGATAGACCTTGATTGGGCCCCCGCCCTGCCTCTCCTCCCGAGACCAGACCTGAGACCTCTGATGCATAAGAACACATATATGTGTATCTCTGTGTGTGTGTGTGTGTGTGTTTGTTGTTAGAATAGGTGAAGGCTATTGCTAGATGCAAGTGTATTGGTGCTTTTATTCCCAGTTCTTTCTATATGATATAGTAATAAACATATGTCTATTTAAGGGGCTTGTGGTCTGTTTCATAGTGCTACTGCTAGGATCCCGGAATTGGGAACTGCCTACTAGGGGTTTAAGCCCTGCCCCTGGAAGGAAAGATAGAGAAGAGTTTCAATTCAGAACAAGCAGAGGAGGAGTGAGGCTCCTGAGTGGGAATTTAGTAGGAAACAAGAGCAGAAGATAGGAAGGAGCAAGGTCATGAATAGCCTTGAATTTAAAGACAAAAGTTTGTGCTAAACACAAAAGGAGAGAGTCTGTGGAGGGAGGAGAAAAAGGGCTGAACGTGATCAAAGTAGCAGGAAAGGATGACCTTGGCAGGAGAATGCTAAACAGAAGTGAGAGGGTGAAGGTGAAAGCAGGGGAGGCCAGTAAGAAGGGGCTGCAGTAGTCAAGGCAAGAGATGATTAGAGTATGGGCTACGGTAGGAAGTCATTTCCATCACTTCATCTTCCAACTGTGTATATGTGTGAAAAACTGCAGAGAAGGTACTGTGGGGTTCTGGAGAGTAATTCCCTTCTCAGTTCAGGGCTGAGGAGATGGGTAAAGTATAGTGCTGTCATGTAAAGCACTGAACGTAGCAGTGCAGGAGTCAGATCCATATTCAGACCAGACTACAGTACAGAACATACAGGAACCAGATCTAGATTCAGAGTAAGTTGACAAATCCCTAATCTTTCTTTATACAGTTATGGTCACATAGTCGACTTCAAACTCTGTTTGTCTGACTTGGGTGCACTAAAGTACCCATACTCCACCCTCTACCCATTTGGATGATTATCGTACCTGTTTTATACCCAAGGGAAATTCTTGGCCGGTCCTACTGAGCTATCCCTACCCCGTGACAGTGGCAGGTGTGAGGTTAGGTAGCTAAAGGAGTCTAGGGAGTCTCTTCATAGGGTGTCTTCACACAGACAGCTGTCCTGCCTCTGGCCCCACCTCCCCCCCGGCAGCCGTCCATTTAAATGTGGCCCGCCAGACGTGTAGGCAGAGCAGAGGTGGGGCAGGCTGTCCCTGCTCTGGAGCAGCCCCACTGGTGGTGCTCAGGAACAACCAGGAGCACCGCCAGCGGAGTGGGCAGCCCAAACCTGGGGCACTGGCTGGAGGTGGGGCTGCTGGCTGTCTGCTTGGCTGATGGCTGCTGCCGCCCCCCTCTTTACCAGGGGTTGCTCTGGCAATGCCATGGGGGCAGACTGTGGGCCGTGGCAGCTTCCAGGTCCATTTAAAACGAACCCAGGCAGGGCTGTAAGCAGGCAGATGTGGGGTGCTTCAGGGGTGAGCACCGCCACATCTGTGTGAAAACATCCATAGAGACAGTTGGTGCTTAATTGCCCTAATCAGTGCCCAGCTGCTTTGTTCAAGGTAGTGCATGGTCAAGCCTATGGCTGAAGTGACTTGCATACATGTTTTGGGGTACCGGCCTCCTAACAGATACCACCTGAAATCTGACTTTTTAATTTTACACTTGTGCTGTAGTTTGGACTATCCCAGGACATACTTTTACTGATGAAATTCTGAGTCTTCACAAAATAAAGCATAATTGTCAATACATTTAACTTTTACAGTTAATTTGCGTTTACCCAGGCCAGCAAATTAATGTCTACAACCTGATATCAGGACAAACAGCTACTCTGTATAGCCCTAACTAAGAGCTCAGGGGTATGCATATTTTGATTCCATTTCAACTGCAAACTCACTTTCAGTCATGTGGCAGCCACCTGCCTTCCTGAGTCTCTATAAACCTGTCTGGAAAACTGTGGGTTTTGTGTTTTTTTTAGTGGGGGCTCTCAATGGAAGCCAGATGCTCTATCTGATTTGAACTTTCCTTGGTAAACAAACTGTGAGACTCTTCTCTGCCTGCTTAATTATATAATCAAGGAGCCTCTTGTGGAATTGCTTTCACTGTGTCTTTAGTTACGTAACAGACTGTCCCTGTGCTAACTGTCCTAAAGACTATTTGGGAGCTAAGCTTGTGGTCTAGTCAGATCTGATCAAGAGACCAATACCTGAATTTGTCTTTGACTGACATATTAGTCTGTCTGACATTATGTTTCATCTTAAGGCCTTTTTATTTTAACAAGATGAGAGCTAGTGAAGATCAAGGTCTAGATCACATAAAACTGGAGAAGGAGGGGGAATGGATGTGCAACTCTCAATTTACTCAAAGTATAAACGTGCTTTTACCATGGAGACTGTTGGGGGAGTTCCAGGTAGCTAAGAAAGGGATGCATAATAGAGGTATGGAAGGAAACTGGGAGAAACTTGGGAATGCCAGATACAAGAGCAAGGCTTAACAGCAAGCAGCCACTGCAGTAAAGCTTACACACACACACACACACACACACACACACACACACACACACACACAAAAGAGGGGGAAAATACATTTCTTGGCAGAAGTGCTGCTGTTTCCTGAGTAAGTCTGTCATCATGTTCGTAGGGCCCAGTCTCTGACAGTGAGGAAAAGATGACCATACACTTTGGGCTAGGCTAGTGGGGCAGAAATGCATTTGTCCACCTTCTGCTGGTCCCATCCTAGACCTTCCAAACCTCCAGAATCACTGCTGTTGGCAGAGATCTCAGATAGGTAGTAAAGGCGAATCATTATCTCACATTTTAGAAGAATCACGTGGTACCAATTACCTAGCTGACTTGATACAAAATTGGTGTTTACTATGACTACTACTAATTAATAATAAAATTCTGGGTGCTGTTTGCTATGGGCTAGGGGGAGCAATTGAACCTCTGCAAGACCTTGGATTCTCCCCCCCTGCCTTCCCCAGAAGACCTCCTCTGGTTCTGGAGAAGGAGAGCAGCTTCTGTGCAGTTCCCCCTCCCTGATCCCTGATATGTTCCTGGCAGGCTCTCTTTGCTGCTGGTGTTAAGTGGAGGGATTAGAGGATTTGTTCAGGAGCAGGAGGCGTTCTCTGAGAATGAATAGGACATTGGGAAAGGAGGCCTAATGACTCTTTAGATTGTAAGCTCTCGGGCAGGGACCATGTCTATCTTCTTTTCTGTAAAGTGCCAGGTACATCACTGGCACTATATAAATACTTATAATAATACTAATAATTAATATTTGGAATGGAGATTAGGGAAGGCTGGGGAGGACTGTGACGTAAGGCTTTGAACTAAGGCAATGGGGCGTAAATGGGGAGGCTGGGACTTCCATGGAGTGGGCTCTCTAGGGGGCAGACTCATGGAGGATGGAGAGTTTGTTTGTTTATTTATTTATTTGCGCGCCAGAAGATTTTTACCCTGCCCCTCCTGCTCCAGGCAGTTCAGGGTGGCTTACAACATAAAATAGAAAAAAACACAAAAACCTAAAACCAACACGTTAAAAAAGCGCACTAAAACAATAACCCCCACCCCACGCCCCCAACCCTACACTCCAACCCCCTCGCCAAATGCCTGGTGGAACAGCCAGGACTTACTCATGCACCGGAAGGAAGGAAGGGAGGTCTGGGGGCATTGGGGCTTCCTCCAGGAGGGAGTTCCATAGCCTAGGTGCAGCCACTGAAAATGTCCTCTCCATAGCGGCCCCCCATGTCATATGAGGGACCTTGAGAAGGGTGCTCCCGGCAGATTGCAAGGGTCACCCCAGAGCACAGGGAGTGAGGCAATCCCATAGGTAAGTTGGGTCGAGACCATGTAGGACTTTATAGGTCAACACCAACTCCTTGAATCGGGCCTGGTAGCCTATAAGTAACCAGTGCAGCGCCCAGACCACCGGTGTAATGTGCACACGGTGGCCTGACCCCATAAGGAGATGTGCTGCTGCGTTCTGCATTAGCTACAGTCTCCGAACCATCACCATGAGTAGCCCCACGTAGAGCATGTTACAATAGTCCATACGGATGTGCGAACGCGGTTTGGACGTTCAGAGTTCGGACCGAACTCAGCCAGTTCGGACGGCTGAACCAGATGCCTGAAATGAACGCAGAAACCCCTGAACAGTTCAGCCGTGTTCGGATGAGTTCGGGCGGGAAAAACCTGGCCGGCAGGCCCAGGGAGGGGGGGTCAGCTGAGGAGGGTGGAGAGGCTTGAACTAGCAGCCAGCCTGCCCAATCACCATTCCTCTTTTCCTCAGATCACTGGCTTGGCAGTCTGCGATTAGCCACGGGCTAGGCTGCACAGAGCCAACGGGGCTTATGGGAAGACAGGCACAGCAAGTAACAAAAGTCATTGCCCTCCCCCCCCTTCCAATTCATTCTGAGCTAGCCACTGATCCTGTCAGCAGGTGTTTTCAGAACTGTCCCTCTCCCAGAAGTTTGTGTTCCTCCCAATCCATTGCCATCCTCCTCCTATTTCACCCATTTCCACACATTTACCTCATAGTTTCATTTATTTAGATTATATTAGATAGATTTAGCTGTTATTTTTATTTCCCACCCCCATGTTGTTTCTCCCTCCCCTCCATTGAATCCTTCCCTCCTCCCTGTATATATTCCATCCCTGATTCCCTTCCTGTTATTGGGTTTATTTAGAGTAGGATTAGATTGATTTAGGTTTCATTTCAGTTTTGTACTTCTCCCTGTATTGTTTCTTGTGAGCTGTCTGTCTCCCCCTGTCACGGAGAAACATAGGGTCACACACGTGTAACACGGGGCTACATGTAGACTACAAGTCTGGTAAACATGTAATGCCAAAGGTTCCCCATGTATGTAAGGTTACAGTTGAGAGCTGTAGAACTCAAATTAGGGCTCTGGTCACCAGGCTACAGGAAATACAAAAAGATAACAACATGGGTATTGAAGGTCTCTCGCCAGACAGCCCTGTTGAGATGTAAACTGACTTCCATGTTTGCCTGGGTTGACTACGTGTCCTGACCCACGATTCCCCAAAGGTGAGAACAAAGACAAAGACTATTTAAATGAGCCAGTAAGTCACCTAGAGGAAGGTCATTCCTACAGCCAGCTAGAGAGAGCTGATCTACATGTGAAAGCCTGCCTACAGCAGCTAGGCTGAAAAGACATGGACTGAGAGGAGGATTTTGCTCTCTAAGACCCAGTGCCCAGTCGCTTTACACCAAAGGACTGAGAGAAGCTTATGGAACTTTATAGGGTAGGATTAATTTAGGAACTCAACCAGTATAAATTAGGAATGCGTTATGTTTACCTTTCATTTCTAATAACCACTCTGTATCAACTATCTTGCTTATGTAATCAATAAACTTACTTCTTAGCTTTATGAAGAAGTCTCTGTGTCTAACATTGGAACACAAGTGAGCGACAAGAGCCCTCAAGCTCTTGCGAACCCAGAGAGTAAAGAGTCTGTAAA
>QEPC01011654.1:2867007-2897897 GCA_003113815.1 Sphenodon punctatus
TGCTGTGCCATGGGTTCTGTGCCCCGGAAATCCAATGTCTGCTTCTGCTGCCTTTGCTGTGCCATGGGTTCTGTGCCCCGGAAATCCAATGTCTGCTGCTGCTGCTGCTGCCTCTGCTGTGCCATGGGTTCCAATGCCTGCTGCTGCTGCCGCTGCTGTCTCTGCTGTGCCATGGGTTCTGCTACTGGGCAATCCAGTGTCTGCTGCTGCTGCTGCTGCCTCTGCTTTGCCATGGATTCTGCTACCAGGCAATCCAATGTCTGCTGTTGCTGCCTCTGCTGTGCCATGGGTTCTGCTACCAGGCAATCCAATGTCTGCCGCTGCTTCACCAATGCCTGGCAGCCTGCAGTGTCTGGCCAACTAGTGGTGCCAGGCCAGCCACCAAGCCCCAAGCCTTCCCGCCCTCTGCTGCTGCTGCCACTGCTGGGTCTCAGCCAGCCAGCCATGGCACCATGGGTACCCCCAGGGGCCAAGCACCGAGCCTGCCTGCCTGGGAAACCCAGGGTGCCAAGCCTCAAGCCTTCCCGGTCTCTGCTGCTGCTGCTGTGTCTGCGACGGCCTGCCATGCCCCCATGGGCACCTCTGGAGTGCCCCAAGCCTCCAGGCAGTCAAACTTTCTGAACATTCAGGGGGGTCCGAACTCCGCAGGACCGAACCCACACACCCAAACTAAGTTTTCGGACTGAATGGCCGAACATCCAAACCCCGTTCTGTTTGCACATCCCTAATAGTCCAAGCTTGAGTTAATGAAAGCATGAATGATAGTGGCCAAGTTGTCTGAAATGTATGACCAAAGCAGATGCACCAGATGTAACTGGCAGAACGCACTCTTTGCCACTTCCCCCACATGGAGATCCATGCAGAGCTGTGGGTCAAGGAGGAGCACCCCCTGACTGCGAATCTGGAAAACCATCAGAGGGTGAATCCCATCAATGATGGGGGCCATCACATCCACCACCTTACCCACCATAATCACCTCCATATTATTGGGATTCAGCTTCAGTCAGCTCGCCCTCATCCAGTCTCCCACAGCCGCCAAACACTGGGTTAGCAACGAGACTACTGAGTCTGGGTTGGAAGAAAAAGACAGGTACAGTTGGGTGTCATCAGCATATTGACGACCCCGCACCCCAAACTGTCTCACGACCTCACCGAGTGGCTGCATATACACATTGAACAGGAGAGGGGACAGAATGGAACCTTGCAGGACACCACAGGTGAGGTCTCAAGGAGATGAAGAAGAATCCCCAAGCACTACGCATTGAGTTCTTCCAGCCAGGAAAGAGCAGAACCAGATCAACCCCAGCTTGGTTCCACAAGCGACTCACCAACATCTCATGGTCAAAGGTATCAAAAGCAGCTGACAATCTAAAAGAATTATCAGGGTTGAACGACCCTGATCGAATTCACAGCGGAGGTCATCAACCAAAGCCACAAGCACAGTCTCGATGACATAGCCCAGATGAAAGCCAGACTGCAAAGGATTCAGAGAACCAATGCAGTCTAGATGCCCCTAAAAAGGGAAGGTTAGAGACCGGCCAATAAATGGCAGGGGAGTCAATGTCAAGTGATGGTTTTTTGAGCAGAGGCCGCACCACCACCTCTTTGAGGCAGCCCGGCACTCTTCCCTCACGAAGGGACGCATTGACCACTTCTGCCATAGCAGCCCCAACGTCTCCCAACTGGCCTTAACCAGTCAGGATGGGCATGGGTCAAGTTCACAAAATGTGGCCCCAACAGCCCCAAGAACATTCCCTGCCTCGGTGGGCGACACTCACTGAAATTGATCCCATGAAACCGGACAAGGCGGAGCTTCCACGGCCTCTGGTTCACCCATTGTAATAAGCATGGCATCATAAGTTGTGGTGAATTCGAGCGATTTTACCTGCAAAATAATCAACAAACATGTCACAAGGGGTACTAGATGACTGCAGTCCCAGGCGGAGGGTGCGTGGATTGACCAACCCCCTCACCACCCAGAGGAGCTCCGCTGGGTGAAATTTAGCACAGGCTATACGTTAGCAAAAAATTCCTTTTTTGCTGCCCTTACAGCTACAGCATAGGCATGCAAACTGGCCCTATGTCGCAATCTGTCACCTTCTGCATGCAAATGGCACCACTTTTGCTCCAACTGCCAGCCCTTGCACTTCAACAACCTCAGATCCTCCATGAACCACGGAAGCCTGAGGAGTCGTTGCTGAGGGAGCAGATGCCATGGAGCTGTCTGGTCGATGGCCTCCATCAGCAAGGTGTTCCATAAAGCCATGAGGTAATCGAGCAGGTGGTTTTCAGCTTCAGAGGGTAACTCCCCAAGAGCATTCTGGAACCTCTCAAGTTCCATTAGTTTCCGGGGGCAAACCATCCAAATAGGTTCTACACCTCTCCGGAGGCAGACATCTAAAGGGGCTGGAATAAAATGGGGGCAGAAGAGAGATGAGGGGTGTGTTTCCAGGAGCTGTGGGGTATCTGAGGGGATAGGATAAGGTGGTGTGGAGACAGAGGGGATTTCAAAATGTGTAGCCAGGGGTATGATGGGACATATTTAAGGGACCAGGGATGTCTCTGGGGGTCTAGAGTTCAGTGATGGAGTGTCCAAGGGGTGTATTGAGGTTAAGAGGGTAGGTAGCAAGGAACATATGGAGGAGGCTGGCGACATACAGGGCTCCAGGGAACCATATGCAGTTTAGGGTAGAAGGGTGGTCCAGGGCAGTGGCTCCCAACCGTGTACCACTTGTGTGAGTGTTTTAAATGGGCGCTGCGGAATTGGGGGTCCACGGCTGCTGAGTGGCGCAGCTGCATGCAATGTGTGTGGGGAGCGCTTCAAACAAATGGCTGCCGGTATGGCTGCTCTGTCCATGGAGCAGCTACCCTTGCCCAGAGGGGGTACTCTGGATTTTTCAGGAGTGCTCTGTACGTGGTCATAGGTGACTTCTGCGTGGGTTGCGGGACACCCCCTCCCCCCCCAAACAACACCACCTTCACACACACACTTGGATGCATGGACAGTGGGGGTCCATGCATGGACACATCTCATTTGAAAAAATCCAGCGTCTCAGCAGGGTAGGTAAAAATGTAGTCATTATAGTTGCTGAGTGAACCTTCAGGGCCTTGCCACTGCTGTTCTAATGATATTGGGTTAAATAATATTTATTGAATATTTACAAGTTTAATAGATAATTTACTACTACTACTAATTAATTAATTAATTAATTAATTAATTAATAATAAATTAATAAAGTTTATTTGCACTAGTCAAAGGCCATGGCAAAAATAACAGAATAAACAGCATCATAAGCAAAACCCAAAAGTAACAATTACAACGGAAAAGGGACTCCATCAGCTAAAAATCAGCATAGCTTATCTTACAATTTACTAATTGATTAATACCCACTTCATCTTGTCTTTGGTAACATGTAAGAAGGGTTTTTTCTGTATTGGAAATATAGACCTGGGGGAGAATGTACAGGGCCAGGAGGCCCAGTGGTAAAGAGTCAGCTTTATAGTGGTTCAGGCTCTCGGTGGGTGTAGGTGGGGAATTTGTTTGGTAAAGTGCTCTGAGGGTGATGGATCTGAGGTTCAGTATGGCAGACGGGGACTGTATCTGAGACTAATACATCAGTATATTACTAATCTAAAGGGGCTGGAATATTAAAGACATACAGCAAGAAGGGACTTGGATGAAACATCTGTTTATCTGAATGATCTAATTTCCCTTGTGCCCCTCGGTATTATTCTGAAATGACATCTCTGGCTGGGCCCACTGCCACAAACTCATTTGGGGTCCTCCTAAAAATGGAGGGAACTGTAAACACATTTCTCAGGGTATGGAGAAATCACTATGAATCTCCTGTGGGGAGACCATGAATAGCTTGAGATCCTGTGTGCCAAACGTTCAAGCCCAGTTTCATTTTCCACGTTCTGATGATACCCTATGGCTGATAGAGTAGAAAACGTGGACTGCTTGAAACAAATAGTTGAAATTGTCTTCTGCTGTGGACTTAAAAAATTACAATGATTGCATTTTTTTAAAAAATGCGATGTCTTAAAGCCATTCTGGGGTTGGAACAAAGCACGTTTTCTTTATTTAAAATGTAGTGTTTTTTTTTAAAGGGATGTGTTAGATGTGAAGCCAGAAAAAACAGTAAAATGCTGAGGGTTTACAGCCACACTAGGAATAAAGCTGGGGGGAAACTGCACTGCCTGAACAACTTTAAATATCTTTTAAAAAAACTAGACAAAATGTGCAGCTCCTCCATCAGTTATTACAGTTCTTCCAAAGTGTCTGGGAGATACAGCAAACATAGGGTGTTTTTACACACACATTTCTCCTGCATGTTTGCTGTTACATTCTGAACTTTCTGTGTGTCTAAATCACTCTCCCAGATCTTAAACATCTGGCTCTTTGAACTTCTGAGTAGAACTTCCCACAACTTTTGTGTGTAAAAAGTTCTCCTGGTAAACTGCTTTGCTCCAGGCAGCTGTGGTCACATGGTTTCCATGGCAGCCTGTCACATCTACAGCTGCAGCTACTTTAGGCTGCCTCAGGGCAGTGTTTGTGTGAAGAATGCATCCAGAAACTGCCTCAGGGCAGTGTGTGTGTGAAGAATGCATCCGGAACTTACTTGTGGACTTGTAAACCCAGAAGATTGAAAAATACGGAACTTTAAGGTGTGTGTAAAAATATCCATAGTTTCACTCAGAGAGGAAGGAGGCATTTATTGTTCAGAAAATGGACTGGTATTTGGAAACTCTAGTTTCACTTCCCAGTTCTGCCACAAACACACTTTGATTAATCATGGGCAGTACATTTAATCTGTCTGTCCTTCTCTTACCCTTTCTTGTGTTGCAGAGTAATAACTGATTTGCAATCAGTAAGGACAAATGCAGCTGAAGGTTTTAAAAACAGAACTTTACTTAAGCTTTCTCAGGCACAGATCCTTAGTTGCATCTAACTAGTAGTAAGACAAAATGGAGACTGAGACAATGAGAGAGAAGGGAAGAAGGAGTGGTTACACAAAGGAATTCAACAGTAAAACCCCATCTCCCTTCCATGTACACATAAACTTAGCAGCGCCGTCTGGTGGCTCTATAGTCAATTACTGTTCTTAATACAGCAGGCATTCATTTATGGATGTTGCATATACCAACACCCCTTCTCAACAGACAGAAGTTAACCTACTAAACCCATTTTACTTGGTAGCTTTCGGTGGTGCTCTCCTGCTAAAGGTTTTGTCAGGGTATCTGCTAGTGCTACCATGTCTTCTGTAGCTGCCTTTGTCCATTTGTTGTGTTCCCCATTCTGACGTTTGTAAGACGTCTTCCCATGTTGATGGCTCAGACAGTCTGTCGATACTTGCTTTGTAGGACGGCCGGTTGGGCAGTTTGCCTTTATTTTCCCTGGTAGATCTTCTGATTTCAACATCTTCAGGTGATTGAGTTTGTTCCTGCATCTCAGTTGAGCTTGTGCTGATTTCAACTGTTTGTTCAGGATGCTCTTCTCCTCCTGATTCAGGACATGCTTCTTCTTCTGATTCTTATAAGGACATTACACTGTTGCTTGGGTTTTCTTTGAAAGTCACGCTGTTGCTGATAGTTACTTTGTCTGTGTGTGGGTTGAGGATTCTGTATCCTTTGGAGTGTTTGCTGTATCTAACAAGAATCTCTTCCACAGCTCGGTTTTGTAGTTTTGTGCGTTTCTCTTCTGGAATGTACACATATGTCTTGCATCCAAACACTTTTATGTGTCCCACACTAGGTTTCTCTCCATACCAGAGTTCGTATGGAGTTTTACTCACTGTTCTTGAGTAGAGTTGGTTCTGTAGATATGTCGCCATAACTACTGCCTCACCCCAATATTTTTCTGGCAGTCCAGAGTCAGTCAACATGCACCTGATCATTTCTGTTAAGGTTCTGTTCTTTCTTTCAGCTACCCCATTTTTCTCGGGTGTGTATGGTACCATCTTCTGGTGCTCTATCCCATGGGCTCTCAGGAAGTCCTCAAGTCAACTCTCTTTCCTGTGTATTCACCTCCGTTGTCAGTTCAAAGTATGAGTGTCTTACGTTGGAATCTGTTGCTTGTCATGGTTATGTAGTCCTTTATTTTTTCCAGTACTTCATCCTTTTGCTTCATGAGATATGTGACTGTGTATCTTGAGTAGTCATCTATGAAGGTTGCTATGTATCTGTTCCCTCCAGGTGTGGGTACTTTCATGGGGCTGCACACATCACTGTGTATGAGCTCAAGTGGCTTGGAGGTTCTTGTCTGGCTTGCCTTGGGGAGCGTTGCTCTGGTGGCTTTAGCTTTGATACAGCATTCACGTCTCATGGTCAAAAGACATGCTGTTACTCTCAGGTCTTTTGTCAGCTGCTGTCTTTGCAGTTCCTTTATACTTTCCGGGGGGGCACAGTGTCTAGAGGCAGATGCAGAGAGTGCAAGGAAGGTGTTGAGTTGCTGTCCTTAGAGCTCTAGAAGCAGAGCTGGAAGCAGCCTGGAGTAGAGGATCCTTATAACAGGCCAGGAAGGCAAACCTGCCAATACAGCTTGGAAAAAGCCTCCTCACTGATGGACTGAGAAGCAGCCAGGAGAAACTGAACTGGATCCGAGGGGCAATTTATACATTGACCACATTGGAACGGAGAGGGCCATCATTAGGACCACGTAGCTGCCTGAACACGGACTATCGAGCTGACGGGTGGGGCTCGCTACAGCTGGCTGGTATAGGAATTGCGGATGCCGACGGCACTCCGTGGAGCGGAGAGGGGCCAGCATTAGGACCACGTAGCTGCCTGAAGATGGACTATCGATCTGACAGGGGCGGGGCTCACTACAGCTGGCCGGTAAAGGAGCTGCGGATGCTGACAGCAGCGCCGGCGGCGTGCCAGGCGGCACGCCTAAGGGCTGAGCACCTAAGGGCTGCGTGCGGCCTTAGGCATGGGGGCTGTGGTGGGGGAGGTTGCCTTATTTTTCTTTTGTAAAACTGCTTTGGCAGGATGTCTGCCACCCAGGAACAGAAGTCTACAAAGGAGGGCCCGGCAATTCCACCCAGGAAACAGTGAAAGCTGGACAATTTTTTGCACCCTAGGGTGGTCGCGTGGACCCCCCAACGTGATGAGTTGCCACCTCCCGATCTTTCAACATCCAATTGATTTCCAGCTCTTACTCAAGTGGGTGAAGATGAAATGCTGGGAGAGGCTCGTAAGGGCCCTCAGGAACGTTCCCGCAAGCGATGGGCGGAGGAGCTGGCCGGGGCTGAGTCATCTGTACCCCTGGCCCCGCCGCAAGGAGCAGAGCCCTCTGCCTCCTGTCCAGACCCTTTGCCTCTTGACTCTTCATGGGCCCAGGTGCTGGCGGAACAAACGTTCCTTATTAGTAAGACTCTAAATCATATTTTTGCCCAATTGTGTATGCTTACCCGGCTTGTTGAGGGGAATAACCATATGAACTCCCCTGGACCCAGTGGCGTTTCTCCCCTAAATGACATTCCTATGGTCTCTAATAAGGGGTCTAGATCCTATGTTTGTTTAGTACCAGGGGAGGCTCCAAACCCCAAGGTTGATGGTGTCCTGCAACCTACAATTTCAACTATAAACCCCAAGGGTGTAACTGGTAGATTGTGGGAACCAGGGTCGGGGTTTGGTTTTTGCAGGACATCTATTGACTTTATTATAACTACCCTGCCCTCGGGTATAGTCCCCCAATGGTCCTCTCCTTATTGGGTGGCTCGCTACTTGCGAACGTTACTTCATATTTCTTGCCAGCCAAGAAGTATTAAAGAAGTGAGGATCCTATATAGGTGGAAGGATCTTCTCCGAGCAGTTGTCTCGTTTAGGATCTCCCGGATTATATCTGGCAAGAGAGTGCCTATTATATAGTAGAGGAATTCATTTAACAAAAATCTATATAAATGGTGGCTTACTTCCATAAAAAACTAAAGTAAATAAGAAAGTAGTTCCAATGTCCCTCTCTGCTCGGCAGGTGGGATCTCCTGCTGTCCCCCCCACCCCCGTCTCGTCCCCAGGTAGTCCCATGCAAATTCAGAACCAGGTTGCGGGTGGGGAGGGAAAGTCAGAGGAAAAAGCTCAGGGCCCCCCAGGAGAGGGTGACTTGGTAACAGAGATTACCTTGGGAGGTGGTGGGTGTCAGGCTAGCCCCCAGGAGAAATCAGAACATCCAAGAACGAGCCTCCCAGAACCCGTTAGGTTAGAAAGGGAGGTGGACGATCCCCAGAGTAAGTTTTGTGCCTCATCCCCCCAGTAAGTTTTTCCCTTAGATGTGGGCGTGAAGGTGGTTTATCGGAACGCTGTATCTTCGCAGGGTTCCCCGCAATGGAAGGAAGAAGTAGGGTTTAGTACTTCTTCTCTATCCCTGGACCTCCCCAATGTGTGTGGGTGCCTGATAGAGTTGGCTAGCTGGTCTCTCTTGGTAATTACTGTATACATCCCGCCTAGTACCTTTTTAGGGTATAATGTGGGGGTTGGGAGAACCTATTGGCCTTGTTGTTGGATGTTGGCAAACTTTACTCAGCTACCCCCCTTCTGCTTGCAGGTGATTTGAATGTGAGATTTGGTTGTTCTGACCAGGACATAAACCGAATGGGCCAATATTGGATTCCAGAGGATTCACTTCCTCTCTTGCCTCACCAAGGGAAGGATTCTGGCTTAAATGCAAATGGACAAGCGTTAGTTAAACTGTTAGCCGAATTAGATCTATATCTATTGAATGGGCAGGGATGGGACAATTATCCTGGTAATTTCACCTATTTCTCCAGTAGAGGATGCAGCACACTAGATTATATGGCTATTTCTGCTAATATTTTCCCTGTAATTGTAAATTTTGAGGTGCTGGCTTGGGCAGGTGGTGATCATCTACCCCTTGCCCTCTCAGTAGAGGCCCCAGGTTTTGCCGCTGTGGGAGTAGCAGCGGCCGGAGTTTTGCCACCCCAAGAGTCTAGTGGTCAAATTAGGAAAAGATGGAGTAAGGATTTGGAGTCCGAAATACTATCTTCCCTTTATTCCTTGGAGGGAATGAATTTGGCAAGCAGTATAGAGTCTTCTGACTCCCAGGCTGGGTGTTTGAGTGCATATCACCAGTTTATGGAGTGGCTGACACCCCAATTAACTATGGAAGGAGGTGCTAGAGTGCCCCCTGGGGTGGGGGAGAGATACACCCACTCATGGTATGATAGGGAATGTAGAGTAGTTCAGGCTAAAGTAAGATGCCTATATAGGCATTTTAGGATTACAAACAGGAAGTACTTGTTAGATGAATTGACCGAGACTCGCCGATATTATAAGACCATAATGAGGACTAAAAAAGAAGAGTATATTAGGTTGGCCTGGGAGGAGCTGGATAGGGCGGCTCGAGATACAAACTCCTTTAAATTTTGGAAGATAGTGAGGGGGATTAGATGGGATGTGGGGGAGGGGATGAGTGCCAAAGGTAGTATGGTGGTCACGGAAAAGGCTTGGATACATCATTATGCCTTGCTGTTTACTGACTCGACCCCCCCTTCTCCCATTTGTGAAGTTTTGGAAACTTCCCCCCAGTCTCACCAGAGGAAGTGAGAGAATTAATAGGTATGTTGAAAGGAGGGAAGGCTCCATGGATTGATTTTCTCCCTTTTGAGTTGTTGAAGGTGGATGTTGACTGGTGGGCTCTGGTGCTGGCTTCCTTGTTTTCGGCAATAAATGAGACTGGGACTATCCCAAATGACTGGGAAACGGCAATAGTGGTCCCTAATTTTAAAAAAGGATGCCCCACATTACCAGGAAATTACAGGCTGATCAGTCTCCTAAATGTGATTAGTAAGCTTTATGCAAAATATTTACTGGTGAGATTAAATGGTTGGCTTATGGAGCAAAATATTATTGCAAAAGAGGAGATTGGGTTCAGGAGAGGATGTTCTACCCAGGATCATTGCTTTGTATTAAACCACCTGATCCAAAAATACAGGTTTGTTCGGAAGCCTTTATATGCGGCTTTTATTGACCTCTGTGCTGCTTTTGACTTGATCCCATGGGATCGCCTATGGCAAAAATTATATGCTTTAGGAGTGGACCGTCGTCTTTTGCTCTTCATTAGGAGTCTGCATCAGAATACCTTTATGAGAGTTCGACTAAACTATCAGGATGCCCTGTCAGGTAAAATAGTGACAGGGAGGGGAGTAAAGCAAGGGCGTGTCCTGACTCCATACTGTTCAATGTATATGTGAACGATGTGGTCCAGGCACTCTCCGTCCCCCATTGCCACCAGCCCCAAATAGCCGGCACAACTGTGCCGTGTTTGCTTTATGCGGACGATACGGTCCTCCTTGCCCATATGCAGGTAGGGCTAAGGTGTTCGTTAGAGATTTTTTTGGGTTACTGCAGGGACAACTACCTAGAGATAAATTATGATAAGACCAAGGTGGTTGTCTTTTTGGGGAAAAAGCCGCTCCATAAGTGGAGGATGGGGGAAGAGAGATTTGCCAGGTTAAAACTTACAAGTATCTTGGCTTGTTGTTTCAAGCCAATGGAGGCTGGGTAATACAGATGCAGACGGCACTGCAAAAAGCCAAGCAGTACAGAAAGGCTTTGTTATCCTTTTCCAGACTGCGGGGTGGCCATCTGATTCGTTCGGCGCTAAGGATCTTCTCCTTAAAATGTCTACCCTCTTTGCTATTTGGGGCTCATTTTTGGGCCCTAGGGAAAGAGAAAGGTCTGGAAAGGGTCCAAGCTGGATTTATTCGTTCTTTATTGGCTGCCCCCCCCCCCGGGGGAATAGTCCCTCGGTGCTTTGTATGGAATGTGGTCTTGCATCTGTACTGGAGAAGATTTGGACTGCAGCGCTAAGTTATTGGCTTAGGTTGCTGTATGGGAGGTCTGCACCCTTCGCTGTTTTGGTCGTGAGAGAAGGACTCCAAAATGGCTGGCTTATAGCGATCAATCAGAAGATAGGGGAGTTGGGTTTTGCCCAGCCTCCCTCGCCTCCCTGGGCTACAGTGCAGCCAAAAGATTGGTGTTGAGGAGACTGATGGATGTAGCCCGGCAAGACCGGAGGTCAGCTATTGGAGACCAGAGGTCCCAGGACCTGTACTTACAATGGGCAAATGAGGTGGCCACTCTGTCCCCATATTTGGACCAGGGGCTGTCCTTACAGGACAGAAGGTTATTTTTGTTGGCAAGGACAAATTATTTCCCCCCAGCCATTGTTGAGGGGAGATATAAAGGGATCCCGCTCACCGAAGGGCTATGTAAATGTCATTTAAAGGTTGTCGAGTTTCTGACACACATGTTCTTGGACTGTCTCATCCATGAGATTGTGCGGGTGAAGTTTATCTCCCCGGTAGTTGCTCCCTTTCCAGGTAGACCCCAAAATTTTTATGTGAGACTACTCCTGGGGCGCAGTTCCTCAGAGGTGACCCTAGCGGTGGTCTGGTTTTTTTTGAGTATGGTTACCTTTTGTAATAATTGATTGCTGTGGGGGGCTGGTCCTCCCTTACAGCATAGGCAGAGGTGTATTTAATAAGTCGGTGGAATTACTGTTTAATTTTATTATTTTTGCAAGTGCTAAACATTTGATGGTTTTATGGATTATTTTAAATTGTATACTTTTTGTTTTATTGTATTTTTCCTTTGCATTTCTTTATTTATGCCATGCAATGACCTTGGTCATGCAGAAATAAACAATATCAATATCAATACTTTCCGGGTGCCTGTGACTCAGGCGTCGATGCCACAGATGAATACATCCTTGTGTTGCTCATGTGCAGTGAGTTTTGCTTGTTCCTTGGTTGCACTCAAGTGATACAGGTGCTCGTCTGCATAGGCTCTGGCTAGGACCCTTGTCCCCTTCTGGATTGTGCATTCATTACCTCGGAACTTTATGGTGAGCCCTTTCTCTGTTAGACGTTTAACGGATAGGAGTCCCTCTAAGCCAGGTACGTACAGCACATCCTTTACTGGTATTGCTAGCGTGCCTCCATGTGGCTTGTTGCAACTTAGAATTCCTTCGCCAATACCTTCTGCAGTGATGCTGCTTCCATCAGTGAGGTATATCTTTTCTTTGTTGCTGGGGTCCAGTACCGTGAAAAAGCTCTTGTCGCTGGTAATGTGACTTGTGGCTCCAGAGTCGACACACCAGTCCTGCGATTAGTTGGTCTGTGTTGCTCTAAAACATCCTCTCCACTGTTCTGTAGTTGTGTCACTGGTTGTGGCCTTGGCCCTTTGCTTAGACACTTGTGTAGATTGCTTTTGTTGTTCTACCTTCCGTATGGAGCAGTCTTTCTTTAGGTGTCCTTCTTTCTTGCACCGAAAACATCTTGTGCAATCTGTTGTCTGCAGTTCTCAGGGCAGTTTCCTTATCCTGTCCCTGATTGTCTTGCGTGATTTCTTTCCTGCATTGGAATTCATCCATGAGTCTCCCTTTTACAAATTCCAGTGTTAGATCTGCCTCAGGCCTTGTCTCTAGGACATTTATGAGGGCGCTGTATGATTCAGGCAGGCTGCAGAGAAGTAAGGCCACCACGTGGTTGTCTTTTATCTCTTTACCAATGCCTCGCCGTGTGCTACCACTTCCAGAATTGAATTTATGTGATCCTGCATCCCCTTCCCTTTGCCAAGTCTCATCTGGTACAATTTCCTTAGGAGAAACAGCTTACTGTTCAAGCTGGTCCTTTCGTGCAGCTTCTGCAGTGCTTTCCACATGCCCTTTGCTGTAGTCTCCCCTCTTATGTGGATTAACTGGTCATCTTCTACTAGCAGGTTTATGGTTGCCTTTGCCTGTCTGTTCTTTCTATCCCACACCTCAGGGTTTGCTGCAGGTCTGTCTGTAGTGAACACCTCCCACTGGTCATCTTTGGATAGGAGTATTTCTACTTTGAATTTCCACAACTGGTAGTTTGTGTTATTCAGCTTGCAGACTGAAAGCTTTAATTCAGAGCTGCTGGCCATGCTTGCTTCCCTCCCCTCAGATTGGGATTCTGGTTCTTCTGCTCACTTACAGTTAGTAGGTCACCTCTGGGAGTTTCCCTTGGGCCTCTTTTTCCTTTCCGCTCACTTTCAGTCTTTAGAGTTATTCTGGGCTGTTCTGAAGAGGTCTGGGCCCATAACCTGTTGCAGAGTAATAACTGATTCGCAATCAGTAAGGACAAATGCAGCTGAAGGTTTAAAAAACAGAATTTTACTTAAGCTTTCTCAGGCACAGATCCTTAGTTGCATCTAACTAGTAGTAAGACAAAATGGAGACTGAGACAATGAGAGAGAAGAGAAGAAGGAGTGGTTACACAAAGGAATTCAACAGTAAAACCCCATCTCCCTTCCATGTACACATAAACTTAGCAGCGCCGTCTGGTGGTTCTATAGTCAATTACTGTTCTTAATACAGCAGGCATTAACTTATGAATGTTGCATATACCAACATCTTGAAAATGCAGTTCATATTCCCTCCTTCCCATTTTGTGTGTGTTTATATAGTAAGCCATGGGGAAGAGATAATACAGGTTGTACCAGATACAATGATAAGCATGTGTAAGCCCATTCCATGTCTGAATTTATGAATCATCCTGGGTGCATAGCTGCATTAATAGACTATTATACTGCTGTGTGTTTGTGGCTCGCCAGTAGTCTCCTCTCACCATTTGTATCCCGGATAAGAATGAGAAAAGCCGGTTCTAGGCTGGAAAGGCCTCAGACCTGGCAATCCCAGAAGTGAAATTACTAGGACTATGTGCACAAAGCTTAATTCCAAAGATAATCCCACTGTGAACCTCTCTACACTTGTTTGTTTGTTTTTTCTTCCACCCTGCTATCTCTTACTTTCTGAAAAAAACACAGAGAGGCTCAGGAGCTAGACTGGTCTTTCATGAAAATCTATGCTTCTATCAGCCTTTGGTCATCCAGGACCATAGCTAGGCATCTCTAGGCATAACAGGAGTTATGTGTTAGGGTTTTTTTTAGATCCAAAAATGTGTTAAGCACATTTGTCCAAATAGATGTAACAACCAATGGATTCAGACGTGATTTGAGCCTGCTTTGTCCTCGGACCCTGCGGCACATGTAGCCATGCACCATCAGATGTTGGCTCAGGATTGCCCTGGGTGGTGTTGGGGCTAGCCTGGCCTGTGACTTCTGGACAATCTCTGTGGCCGCAAACTGGGCCAGAGTGAGCCAACACGTTATGCCTATACAGCCATGGCTTTTCTAGCCCAGAGGCCACCATGGCGGAAGCCAGGGCTGTGCTGCATTGGCCGCCATGGCTGCCTGTCATGGTGGGGGGCGGAAGGCTGGGAGCGCAGTGTGGACAGGACCACCCACTTGCACATTTGTTGTGCTCCCAGCTGTTACCCAGGCAGTGTGGCCAGCAGGATGGCTCCACAGCCACAGTCATGTCAGTTCAGTTCCCCAACCTAACCCGAACCATGTTGCCCAGGATTTTCTGCCCCAGGGACATTCCAGTTCAGATCAATAGGTGCTAAACTGGCATTGTTAAAAATTGTCAATTTTTGTGTTGGAAAATTGGGCTCTGCGAGAATTAATTCACTACTTAGAGTGCAAAAATACCAAAGATCTTACAATCATAATAATAAGAGGAGAAATGCAATATCTTTCCTCTATAGTATGAAATGTGTGCAGAACATTGCGGCTCGGCTCCTGTCAGTAGTGGATCGCTGTGAGCACATTACACCTGTACTTTATAGTCTGCATTGGCTTCCTTTCACTTTCTGGGAACAATTCAAGGTGCTGGTTCTGAACTTTAAAGCCCTAAATGGCCTGGGCCCCACATATCTGAACGGCTGTATTTCCTTTCATGCTTCACCACAACCCCTGCAGTCAGCCTGGAGCGCTCTCTTGCAGGTAATAGCTGATAATCTTGTCCATAAGCCAAGGGCCCACAGGGAGGCCTTCTGAATCACTGCCCCAATATTATGGAACTCCCTTCCCCCAGAGGTCAAAACACAAGCCTGATAATATTCTGGAGGTGGTGTAAAACCTTTCTTTTTGGCAAAGCATTTTCCAGGCAGGGTTAGGGTGCGTGAGTTTATGGGTGAGGGTGGGTTTTTAAAGGGTTTTCTTGTAGAGAGTTTTATTGTATTTTTATTGTATTTTGTGTTGTAAGCCACCCTGAGTGGTTGGAGATGGGTGGGGTAGAAATTTGAATAAATAAATAAATAAATAAATTCCATAGAATTATACAACTGAAGAGTTGGAATTACATTAAAGATCTAGTCTGACTGCGGACCTAAAGCATCCCTGAAAGATGCCTGTCAAGTCTTTTTTTGAAAACAGCAAGGGAAGGAGACTCTACAGCCTCTCAAGGCAGCTTGTTCCACAGCTGAATTGCTCTAACAGTTAGGAGGTTTTTCCTAACAGTTAACCTAAAGCTACCTTCCTGCAGTTTAAATCCATTGCTGCTTCTCCTGCCTTTGGTGGCAGTGGCAAAGTTCTCAATTTTTAATGGCATCTTTTAAACATTTTGAAATCAGCCTTTCTTCATAGGACTTGTATTCTAGACTCTTGATCATCTTTATTTTCTTGGACATTTCATGAGACTTGGGTTCCTAAAGTATGTAATGGAGACAAAGTAGCTAAGATGATATCTTTTATTGGTCCATCTTCTGGTTGTGAGAGGATGGAAGCTTTTGGCCCAAAGCACACAATTTTGACATTTTACATGCCTAAGGAAAGGCGTGCTGTGGTCTGAAAGCTTGCGTACTCTCACCAATTGTTGTTGGTCCAATAAAAGACATAATCTGAAATACAGTGTCTTAGTCTCTTTCACTTGGGTTGGGACCAACGTGGCAAGCACTCTTTCTTTAGGCTAAAGTACCTAAGTCACTTCTGCAAATGGATTTTAGGCCACAATCCCAGAATCCACTTACACCAGGGCAATTCTATACATTTCGTTGGGATTTAGGGTGGCCAGATATGCAAAGTTTAGAGGACACCTATGAGAAATACAGGTTGCAGGGCTGCATTGGCGCCAGTGTAGCCCTACAACCTGTATTTCTCATAAGTGTCCTCTAATATTTGCATATCTGTCCATCCTATTGGGACTGCTCTGTAGAAAGTCTCAGACTTGCCTCTGAAGTCATTTAGGCACTTTCAAAAGATCTATTTTGTTTTTCTGAAATATTACATTTAGATTTATCTGCTAGTAAAGAAGACAGTTGATTATTGAATTGTTTCCATTATAGGCCTCCTGGGTTAAATTTTAAGGTCTGCAGTAGCTCCGCTTGACTTCTGTGAGAACCTCTTAGCATCTCTGCATTTAATTCCTAGTCCACACTACACACGCTTTCAACAGTGAGCCATTTTTCTCCTTAGGTTTCCTTCCATGCCTCCATCTCACTCTGGTCTCTCTCATGGTGTGAAAGTTGTTGATCCCATGTGTATTGTCTGATGTCAGAGTTACTGCTTCTCTTTAAAGTCAACACTGAAGATTTGTTTTCTTTTTGAGTCTCTAGTCTGGCAATGCAGAATGCACACTGCGATGGGTGATGCAACTAGAGTTGCTTTGGCATGACGAGGTGTCAGACACCTTCCGTTTGATGATGTTAGCAGCACACGGCTGTGAGAAAGTTATCAATTCACAAGTATCTGCATGAGAAAACTGATATCCTCAGGAGTGTCTGGGAATTTTTTCATGGGGTCAAGGCTTCCCATTAAAGAATCTGAAATTAGAAAAAAAAACAACCTTTCCTAGGCCATTCTACTCTAAGAATGTTCTTTAGCAACTTGTCTAATCATGTTTTAAGCAACTCATTTCATACGGTTTGCATTTTTTTCTCATGAGAAACTTTCCCACTACTTAATACACTTCTCCTGAGCCCCCTTGTGATGCTCTCTCCTGAGCTCCAATCTCGGCTTTGTCAAAACATTTAGTCAACCTGATTAGCAGCTTTCTCCCTTTGCTCTCATCTGGAGCAATTAAGCCAACACAGTTGGCTGATCGCCTACTAGTATAGCTAATGAATGAGAACCCATCTTGCACAGGTCAGCACTCTGATGCAACTTACCCTACCCTATCATTTAGGCTTGTTCTGACAAAGATTTGTGGTGAACAGGTCCCTGTGAAAATGCGCCTAATGAGTATAGTGAACTGAAAACATTTCAGCGGTGGCTTATGTTAAACAATTATTTACAATCCACCTTGTGGTTGTGTGACGGAGACTTCTGCAGTGGCCTTTGAACACTAGCCACGTTGAACAACCAACCAAGAAGTAGAGACTGATGTGAGGTGTGGCCACCGCCAGGGGAAGTGATGAAAGAAAGGAAACCAGAAAGAAAAAGTCTGTAGTAACAGAGATGGGAGATGACCAACGACGGCTATTCATTGTAGGAATAAAGAGGAATGGGTCAATTGATTATAAAGATACACAGGAATGGAGGAATAAAATTTAGAAACTTCATCAGTGCAGGGGAAGGAGGACAGAGAAGACCTTAAAAAATAGCACCAATATAGCACGTCCGTGGGCCAAATTCAATAGTAACAATAGTGCTGGGGCTATGTCTAAGTGCAGTTGCCTTGGCAGTTTAAGTGCCAGAACTGCTCAGCTTTGCTTCATGGTTCTCACACCTATACTGCTCATGAGACAACACTTTTATATCACCAGATGTAACCCAGATGGTACATATTAATTTATATAGGGATGCTGGAAAATACATCTATACTTGCCATGTGAAGTCTCTTAAATATGATTTTTATATTCATTTGAAAGTTGTTCTTTTTCTTTTACCTCAGCCATAAGGCAGTCAAAATATGGCTCCCCGGTGAATGGATGTTTACGTACTTGACTCTGCATAGTTCCAAGTGTCTGCGAGCCCCTTTTGGAAGGTGTGTGGGTTTTTAATTTTAGAGAGCATTCTGACTGTCACAGCAAGAATGTGTTACTGTCAAATGTCCATTATTATGCTGAATGGAAATGCTGATGAGATAAATTTAGAACATCTTGAATCTCATTTTCAATATTAACAACTGTTCCATAGACTTGCCAGCAGACGCCTGTGGGCAGGAGGGGCGGGATATAAATTTTAAATAAACAAATAAAATAAATAAATAAGAATGACTCGATTCAAGCATTTCATTTAATTTTTCTTCTGTCCCAAGCTTCTTTTTAATATTTATTAGCAGTTGGGATGGTACCGAGACACCACCAGAAAAATACGATCCAGTAATTGAGTTCATCTGGCACAGAGAAAAAAGCAGATTGGGCGATCTTTAGTACAGGATGTTACATAACATGGGAAAACGTACAAAACAATGGCAATGACAATAGAAACAAAGAAAATGCATGTGAATGGAAAAGGATGTTAGAGAATTTGGGAAAAGCAAGACATGCCTTTGTGTTGGTATTTCAGTCATTTCATCACTGCAGTATCTGACAGCTTCCCACATCTTTATGGACTTATCCTCACTGCACCCAAATGAGAAAGGGATGTTTTAGCAGTCCCATTCGACAAATGGAAAGCTGAAGCAAAATGACATGCCCATAGTCATACAGGGAAATGGTAACACAGCCAGCATCCTCGGCTAGACTTTTAAACCATCTTCCCCATAGTCCTTTATCTCTCTTTCTATGGCAATGGTTTTCAAACTTTGCTCCTGTGTGACCCTATTTTGAGATTTAAATATAATCCCATGACTGCAGACAGCAACAGGGACATGCAGAATAAAGTGACTATCAATTGGGTTTGTGATTCCAACTGTAGAAAGCACAACCCCACTTGGGGTCATTTCTGCATTATGGGCAAGAGCAGGCAGTCTAGACAATGGTTGCAGTGAACTGGTCAATTGTGGGTATTTGTTGTAGTCTGTGATTAGGGATGTGTGAATGCGGTTTGGACGTTTGGTGTTCGGCCTGAACTTGGCCTGTTTGGATGGCCAAACTGAACGGCCAAACCGAACACCTGAAGACCTGAACAGTTTGGCCACGTTTGGGTGAGTTCGGATGCGTTCGGGTGGGGAAAATGTGACTGGCAGGCCCGGGGGTGGGGGGCAGCTGAGGAGCAGACTTCCTGGTTCCAGGGGTGGAGAGGCTTGGACTAGCAGCCAGCCTGCCCAATCACCATCCCTCTTTTCCTCAGACCACTGGCTTGGCAGTCTGCGATTGGCCATGGGCTAGGCTGCACGGAGCCAATGGGACTTGTGGTAAGGCAGCAGGTGTTTTCAGAAGTCTCCCTCTCCCAGCAGTTTGTGCTCCTCCCGATCCATTGCCATCCTCCTCCTATTTCACCCATTTCCACACATTTACCTCCATAATTTCATTTATTTAGATTAGATTAGATAGATTTAGGTGTTATTTTTATTTTTTTAACCCATCCCTGTGTTCTTTCTCCCTACCCTCCATTGAATCCTTCCCTCCTCCCTGTATATATTCCAGCCCTGATTCCTTTCCCCTGTTTTTGGATTTATTTAGAGTAGGATTAGATTGATTAGGTTTTGTTTCAGTTTTGTACCCCTCCCTGTGTTGTTTGTTGTGAGCTGTCTGTGTCCTCTCCCCCCCCCCCCCCCCATCCCTGTGTATAGACAGACAGACAGATAGGTGTAGGAGTTAGCTTAGTTATAGAGATAGATAGAGATAGTGTGCAGTGATTCAGTTTTCGTATTTTATAGTGTGTTTGTAGGACTAGGCCTTTGTACATATTAGATCATATTCCATTTAGTTCCATAGATTTTAGAATAGTTAATAGCAGTTAGAGTTAGTGTAGATATATATAATACTAGATTACAAATTTGAATAAATAAATAAAAAAATATAAAATCTTCCTGTGCATTCTTTGGGTGGGAGAAATTGAGAAGGGAAGCAGGAGAGGCCGGTCTGCTGCCCGCAAGGTGGGCAATGGGGCACATGGCAGAGGTGGCAGGGGCTGTGCCAGCGGAGTGGTAGCAGGCATCAGCAGCAGCCCGAAACCATCACCACGCCCCAAACGGCACAGGCCTGATTTTGGCAGTCAGGCTTCAGAGGCTCCCAGCAGTGGCACTAGGATGTGGTTTGGCAGTGCCTCCTGCCTGCATCCTCCAATGCCACACAGGGCACTGGAAGGCCTGCAGTCCAGGAGACTGTGGCTGTCTCTGCTGTGGCTGCAGGGGCAGGTGCTTCGGGGTTGGATGTTCCTCCAAGGCCACTTATGTCCCCGACCCCCATTATTGAGGTGATTCCCAGCAGTCCAGGGCTTGTGGATCCCACCGCAGCTTCTAGAGGCAGGGCCCAATCCACGGGCAATGGCATCAGGGAGAGGAGCAGCAGTATCAGCAGCAGCAACAGCTGAAGCAGCTATAGGAGGCACAGGGAGAGTGGCAGCAGCATGGTGGACAGTCAATCAACCTCAGGGTCCCAGTACTCCCCTTCGCAGGATATCACTCAAATTGGGGACAGCGAGGCAGACACTAGTCCTGTGGAGGAGATGACTGGTGCTGAGACGATGACTGTCCCTCTGAGATCTGTGTCACTACCATGTTCATTCCCTCCCACCAGCGCTGTCAGAGGTGCGTCACCTGGTGAGGGCCAGAAGGCAGGAGGGGGCAAAAAATCCTCCATCTGGGCGCATTTTACGTTGGTGCAGGTAGATGATCCCAGGAAGGTGCAGTGCCGTTTGTGCCAGAAAGTGATGAAGTGTGGGCAGGTGCTCACCAATCTTGGCACAACTGCCATGATGAGACATCTGAAGGGATGCCACAGCGCTGTGCTGCTAAGTGGGTAGGCAGGGGCAGTGGATGCCAGCGGGTTCCCGACTGCAGCGACCAATGGTCTGCCTCCACGAGCAGGCAAGCATTCTGCTCTAACAGCTGCCTCTAGCAGCAAGGGCAGTATCACTGCTAGGGGGGAGCAGTAGCAGCAGCAGTGTACCGTGGAGGAGCTGGGGTGGGGGAAACTGCCATGTTCATCAGCAGCTGCAGGATGTGGAGGGCAGCATGGCTTTCAAATGAAAGCCATGGGCATGTTGGGGGAATTGATAGCGTTGGATGGGCAGCCCTTCTCAGTGGTTGGGGACATGGGGTTTAAGTGCCTGATTGGCTTCCTGGCCCCCCCAGTTTAAGCTGCCCTCGTGCACCACCTGAGTCGGCAGGTGGTGCCAGCTTTGTATAGGGCTTTAAAGGAACGGATGAGGGAGCAACAGGAAAGGACTGGGGATGCCACCGTCCACTACACCACAGACCTGTGGTTGAGTAGGAATGTGCAGCATGCCTACCTGGTAGTGACGGTGCACTGGTGGCAGGACCCAAAGGCAGAATTTGGCAGTGGCAGGAGGGGTCCTGAAGCAGGGTATAGGTTGGCCCTGCTTCAGACAGAAGCAATGGATGGTCCCCACACTGCTCAGAACATCGAGGCAGCCCTGACCACCATGGTGAGGGAGTGGGTCACACCAGGCATGCACTTCACCAAGGGGTGCGTGGTGACGGACAATGCGGTCAACATATTGAGGGCAGTCCATGAGGGGGGCTTCACCAGCATTCCTTGCGCCATGCACACCCTTCTCCTGGTGGTCAGGGATGCTCTGGGCTTGGGGGAGAAGGGGATTGGGGTAGGCACCCTTAGCTCCCTGATGGAGCGGGGGAGGAAGCTGGCTGGTTTCACAAGGCTCCCCAGTGCACCAGCTGGAGCAGGATGTGTCCACCCGGTGGAATTCAATGTTCCTAATGCTCGAGCGGCTTCTCGAGCAGAAAATCACCTTGCATCAGGTTCAACTGGTGATGGACAGCGGGGCACCTCCAGGTTAAGATGGGTCAGAATGGAATATCCTGTCTGACATGGTCTTCGTGTTGAGACCATTCCTGGCCATGATGGAGACCATCAGCTCCTCCATAGCCACCATCAGCCAGGTGACCCCTCTGGTCAAGAGTCTCATGAGGAGGCTGGAGGAAATTCTCCAGGGGTGTGATTGTGGCCCTCAGGACAGGAAGCTGGTAGCTGAGGTGGTTGCCCTCATGCGGCAGCTGAAGGCAGGGCTGAGGACGCGGTTCTTGCAGCGGGAGGAATACATTTTGGCAACCATACTGGACCTCAGGGTCAAGGGCAGGGTGGCATGCCAGACACAACTTTATGGGCACTGGAAGGGTGACCTGGTGTAGAGGGTCCGGCATGCAGAGCGGGCTCTTGAGAGTGCACTGCTGCAGCAGCAGGACACCCCTGGGGATGGTGGGAGTGGGAGCAGCTTTCAGCTGGAGGGATCTATCCCTGCCCCATCCCTAGCAGTAGCATCACCACCAGCAGGCTGAGCAGCAGGAGCACCCCTATTGCCAGCAGCAGTTCGTATGTGCAGGGCAATCTGGCGAGCATGGGCTCATGCAGAGCAGGGCAGGCAGTGTGGATGAGGGCAGTGGTGGAGGTGGTGCCCAGGCAGAGTTATGTGAGGGAGTACGACAGTGCCTCAGCAGCAGCGGAGAGCTACCTGGAGGAGGAGCCGTGCATCGAACCCAGCAACGATCCCTTGGCCTACTGGACTGGCAAGACCAACGTGTGGCTGGCCCTGCCCAAAGTGGCCAAGGGTCTCTTGTCCTGCCCACAATGAGTGTCCCCAGCGAGCGAGTGTTCTCCATGGTGGGGGATATTTGGTCACCACACTGCCTGAGACTGGGGGCCAAGTTGGTGGAGCAGTTGCTTTTTATACAGGTGAACCTTCCACTGCTGGGATTCCCCAAGCTGTGCCTGGACATGGATTGATTGTGCAGTGGCAGACACCATCCCATGCCAGGGACAGTCTTGGGATGAGGCTCCTCCTCAATCTGGGCTGCTGCTGCTGAGGTGCTGTCCTTCCCTCCCAATGCCAGGTGCCTACCGTGCCTCTCTCTCACTCTGACTTGATGGCCTCGGCTGGCCTATCTGACTGACCTCATGATGCAGGGTGGCATTGGGAAGGTGTAAGCCTGCTAGCGGCCTCTAGCTAGACAATCTCAGCCCGCATATCTGACTGGCTCTCTCTCTTGCGCACTGCACAGTCTTCACCAGCCTATCTGAGTGCCCTGCCAAGGTCCTAGCCTGCCTTCCCTACTGCCTCTCATGCCACGCTGCCTGTCTTCCCGCCCACCCAGGTTGCCAAGTTGAAAGCCTGCCTCAGTCTGCCTTCCCATGCTCATGCCACGCTGCCTGTCTGTCTGTCCACCCAGGTGGCCAAGATCAAAGCCCGCCTCAGTCTGCCTTCCCATGCTCATGCCACTCTGTCTGTCTGCCCACCTGCCCAGGTGGCCAAGATCAAAGCCTGCCTCAGTCTGCCTTCCCATGCTCAGGCCAAAGTGCCTGTCTGCCCACCCAGGTGACCAAGATCAAATGCTGCCTCAGTCTGCCTTCCCATGCTCATGCCAAAGTGTCTGTCTGCCCACCCTGTGGGCAAAACTGAAGCCCTGCCCCAGCCTGCCTGCCTCTCATGCCAAGGTGCCTGTCTGTCTCCCCTGGCAACCCTTGGTGATGTGTCTCGCTGGCCTGGTAATCTCACTGCTGCTGTCTTCTGGTCCATGGGTGCTCTGCCCTGGCAAATTCAAATGTGCCCACGCAATCATGCTACTGCCATCTGCTGCTGTATGGGAGCTCTTTCCTGACAAATCCTACTATCCTGGCTCCATGGGTGCTGCTCACAGGCAAATCCTGCTGCTGCCGTCTCTGCTGTTCCACAGGTTCTGTGCCCGGTCAATCCAATGCTGCCTCTGCTGTCTGTGCCATGGGTTCTGCTACCGGGCAATCCAATGTCTGCTGCTGCTGCCAATGCTGCCTCTGCTGTCTGTGCCATGGGTTCTGCTACCGGGCAATCCAATGTCTGCTGCTGCCACCAATGCCGCCTCTCCTTTCTGTGCCATGGGTTCTGCGCCTGGGCAATCCAATGTCTACTGCTGCTGTCAATGCCACCTCTGCTATCTGTGCTACAGGTTCTGTGCCCCGGTAATCCAATGTCTGCTGCTGCTGCCAATGCCACCTCTGCTGTCTGTGCAACAGGTTCTGTGCCCCAGCAATCCAATACCCGCTACTGCTGCCTCTACTGTGCCACAGGTAATGTGCCCTGGAAATCCAATGTCTGCTACTGGGTGGCCACGTGATTCACCACCGGACAAGGCCTGACCAACTGGCAAAATAGATTGTAGAGATCCGGAGCATAGGATGCAAGCCTGAAACTCCCAGCCAAGTAGGGGTTCCAGCCACTGAGCCCTGCTGGGCTTGCCACTGCTCCATCGATGCCAACCAGCCTGCAATGCCCAGCCAAGCAGGGGTGCCAGCCACCAAGCCCCAAGCCTTCCCGGCCTCTGCTGCTGCTGCTGGGTCTCAGATGGCCAGCCCTGGTGCCATGGGCACCCCAAGGGGCCAAGCGCCAAGCCTGCCTGGGCAACCTGAGGTGCCAAGCACCAAGCCTTCCCAGTCTCTGCTGCTGCTGCTGAGTCTCTGACAGCCTGCCATGCCACCATGCACACCTCGGGGTTCCCTGGAGTGCCCCAAGCCTCCTGGCAGTGCCAAAGTTTCTGAATGTTCAGGGGGGTCTGAACTCTGCAGGACCAAACCCACGAACCCAAATGAAGTTTTTAGTCCAAACAGCCAAACGTCCAAACATCCGAACTCCGTCCTGTTAGCACATCCCTATCTATGTTAATCCTTGGATCCATTCTCTCCTGGAAAAGGGTAGGAGAAGAGACCCTCCCACCCCTTTCTGAGACAGACATAAGGCCGTGACACCACAGCACTTGGGAAAGGGTGGAACCCCATTGTAGGGGGTGGGGAAATAGACTCTCTCTGCTTTCTGACATGGCTGTGCCCCATGAACTAAAGTTTGCCAGTGCACCTGACTGGTATGGGTCCCAACCTGAAGCAGACCTGACTGGGGGCCTGGCATAGATCAGTAAGCCACAACAGTTAAGTCTGGCCTCTCCTGGGTTGGAGTCATGTAAAGATGTCTGCCGACCCCACCCCCCTTGCATAAGTGAAGTGTTAATACCATGTAGAGGCAGCTTGTTGCTCCATGTTAATAGAGTCTATTTCTTCCTCTCAACATGCCCAAGGAGAGGTGGGAGAGGCTAACCTTGTCTGAAGAAAGAATTTCTCCAGTTCTTTTCAGCTCTGCACACTCCTTGGCTCAGAGCTTGCCTTAACATTTCTAATTTAGTCTTATCTGGATAGTGTGCATTGCCACAATGCACTAAAACCAAGCCTGTAGATGGATAACATAGAATTCTTCAATCATGGGAGCTAGGATAACAATTTATGTGGGTTATCAACCTTCATACTCAGCACATAAGGTAACCAGATGAGTAGTTCATCAGTGTCCAAATGTTTCCTATTTGTTTGTCTTCTACTGGTACTTTAATAGTGAAGTCTGGAGGTTATAGACCTCCAGGAAGTGGGATATATGAGGAGAGCTTTGAAAGATAGGATGTGACATAGCAGATGGGATGAGGATGTTCTACTCTTAGGGGCAAAGGGTCATAGTCGATGTAGCATGAGTTGAGTTCAGTGAGCCGAACAAGAAAGTAAAAAGAGAAAAAAGGGGGGACTCTTCAACTGCCATGGGTCCCTAAAGACAGACTGACTAATCTTCCATTATGGTGGGCATTATCTGTGACATCTAGTCAAAGACAGGATACAGGACTAGTCAGACCACTGGTGGAGAGATGACAGTTTTTGTGTGCCTGTCATGCCTGTACTGCTATTGCTGTTATTACACTAGCAAGGTGTCTGGCATTGAACAATCATGAATTGGAGATGGGTTCCTGCCCTGAGGGGCTTACAATCTAGAATGGATAAGAGGAGGGGTGACAAGGAAGAAGGGAACATAGGGTGAGATGGAGATAAGTTACAGGTGCACATGCGTACTTTAGTTACAGGAGAAGAGGGCTCCCAGTGACTGGACAGTAGAAGGATCATCAGTGAGCAGTTTGTTGGGGTGAGGAGCTATGGAAATCCTGAAGGAAGAAGCAAGATTTCAACAGGGATCTGAAGGTCAGGAAGGAGGAAGCAGAACATTTGTGTTTGGGGAGGGATTTCCAGGTCTAGGGACCAGCATGAGAGAGAAGGCTGAAGATGGTTTAGGGAGAAGGAGACTGGGGTGAATGAGGGTGGTGGCAAAACAGGATCTATGTTCCTGGGTGGGCAGATGGATAGGGAGGAGGGAAGGCGATGAAAAGCATTGAAGATGAGGACAAGGAATTTGTGCTGGTTGCAAAGGGGGTGAGGCAGCAGTGGAGGGGTTGAAAATGATCAAAGAAGTGAGATGGTTGAGGTGAGAGCGGGAAGGCCCCGAAGGAGGAGGTTGCAATAGTCAAGCCAAGAGATGACAAGAGCACAGATTAGAGTTTGGGCAGTGGGAACAGTAAGAAAGGGCCTGATTTTAGCAATATAGGGAGAAGCCACAGGCATAAGCAACAGACATACAAAGGAAAGGGAGGGGGTCTAAAATGAATCCAAGATTATGTGCCTGGGGGCTGGGACAGCTGGTGACCCCCTTAATGGAAATAGAGAAGGAAGAGAAAGACAATGGTTTTCAGGGGTTGTATGGGAAATGAGAGGTTTAGTCTTGGATATGTTAAACTTAGTTGATAGAGAGATACTTAAGCAGAGATGTCAGACACAGAGGGTGATGTGAGCCTGGATGGACAGGGAGAAAGTGTGGGTAGAGGGAGAGAGAGTTGAGTGTTGTCAGCATACAGGCAATACTAGAAGCTGTGAGATTCAATTACGTGTGAATTCCCTCACGTGTGGAGTCCCACAGGGTTCTATCTTGTCCCCTCTGTTTTTCAATGTGTATATACAGCCTTTGGGAGAGGTTGTTAGGGAGACTGGCGTACGGTGTCATCAATATGCTGATGACATCCAACTATATCTCTCATTTTCATCCGACTCAGGCCCGACAGTCTCGGTGCTTATCTGGTATTTGTCAGCCTTGGGGGATTGGATGAGGGCGAGCCGCCTGAAGTTGAATCCTGACAAGACAGAGTTGATGGTTGTGGGGAAGGGCCCCCATCATTGATGGGGTCCGTTCTGCCCTGGTATCTCAGGTTTGGAGTCTGGGGGTGCTCCTGGACGCGCAGCTCCACCTGGATGTCCAGGTGGCGGCTGTGGCAAAGGGGGCATTTTGCCAATTGCATCTGGTGTGTCGGCTTCAGCCGTATGTCTTGGATGCTGATCTGACCATGATCATCCATGCTTTTATTACCTCAAAACTGGACTTCTGTAACGCACTCTACGTGGGGTTACCCTTGGTGCTGGTCTGGAGACTGCAGCTGGTGCAGAATGCAGCGGCTCGTCTCCTAACAGAGACGGGCCAATGCGAGCACATTACACCAGTGCTTCGCTCACTGCACTGGCTGCTGATAGTCTTCCGGGTCCAATTCAAAGTGTTGGGGTTGACCTTAAAGCCCTAAAATTCTTGGGCCCCGCCTACCTGCAGGACCATCTCACCCTCTGGATCCTGTATCAGCCCCTGAGGTTGGCTGGGGACGCCCTCCTCAAGGTCCCCTGGGTTTCTTGGGTGTCGACTTTGGGGAGGGCGTTCTCTGTGACTGCACCCTGGCTGTGGAACTCCCTCCCGTTGGAGGTCTGCCTGACCAGCGATCTCCACTCTTTCCATAGACAATGTAAGACCTGACTGTTCCACTGTGCCTTTCCCAAGGGAGATGGGGTGGGTGGGTTGGGTTGGGTTAGGGTGGGGTAGGGGGTAAGTTGTTCTTATTGTGAGATTTTTAATTGTATTACTGTTGTTTTTAATCTGTTTTAATATGTTATTAGCCACCCTGAGATGCTTTTAGCAGGAGGGGATAGCATACAAATTTTATAATAAATAAATAAATAATTTTTTTTACCCAAGGATAGTGTGTAAAATGAGAAGGGCCAACATCTAAGCCGTAGGGAGCTCCAACTTAAAGGAGGTGGAAACAGTACCTGCAAAAGAGACAATGGGTGTACTGTAAGCAAACTGACAAGGAGGCTGCCTGCCACTGGAGCTGGTGCACCCCTGCGTCTGTCCACTTCCAACCCCACCAGGGTTCACTTTAGATAGACAGGTGGTTTCCCTAGACCATGGGCTGCCTGTATGGAGCCCCCCCCCAATAGAGTTGCAGCTGTTCACCCGATGCTCTAGGCTGGCGGCTGCAACACCGTGGTGCTGAATGGGGCAACAGCTGGCTGGGCATGGAGCTGCATGGTGGGTCCACCCAACAGATGTACAGCAGCTCCAATATAAGCCATTGCCCTGGGGTTGGCTGGCCTGCTCCGTGTGGCGGGTTCCAGGATGTTCTGAAGCACTGCCGGCTGGGCTGCCTTGGAGCAGGCACAGCTTGCTTTGGTTTGCACATTTGGCATCCACATTCTACAGGGACAGGACAACCCAGGGGTGAATTGGACTGGCACGGGCAGCAGCAGAGCTGCTGTCTGTCTAAAAGCACTCACTGAAGAGCGGTTAGAGAGAAAGGAAGAGAACTAATTGAGAACTGATGTAACACTATCTTATCAGTGGGTAGAATTAAGGAAGAGGGATGGTCAACAGTGGCAAAGGTGGCAAAGAGATCAAACAGAACAAGAAAGGACTAGAAGCCCTTATTCTTGGCAATGATTGGTGATTTTGGCAAGAATGATTTCAGTTATATGGAGGATGAAAGCCTGAATGAACGGGGTTGAGGAAGGAATTGGAAGAGAGGAAGCCAAGATAGTGGATGTAAACATCTCATTCCAGGAGCCTGGAAGTGAAGAGGAGTGTGAGATCGGGTAATAGTTGGATGAGTTAAGAGCAAACTTTTTAATGATCGAGAAGTAATCTCTTAGTAAAAGTTTAGATCGAACTCTTTCCCATTGACAATACATAGTACTCGTAACACCTTTTTGGTAACATGGCACCTGAATCCAACACAGTATTCTGAGTGCAACCAGGCTTGAACCCCTTACCAAGGTACTGTAACTGTAATGCTTCATGTGTACCTTTTAGAGGGAGAAGTAGGTCTGAACTGAATAATAAAAAAATCATTTGCGAGTGTTTCCGAGTTTCTGAGGACCAGCTCCAAGTGTTCGGCCTCTGTACTCAGTAAAATAAAACCGAGCACCCAGTATTTTCTGAGTAGCGAGTAACTTTCTATAGGTGGCAGGCAAAACTGCATATATTGCTCATTCAAGGATTTTCCAAGTACTGGGCCGAATCCTTGGTTACTCAGTACTCGGTAAAACAGTGGGTGAAAACAGACATGACGCTAACCACCCTTTAACCACCCTTGGTGGTCATTTATGCATGTTTCAGGGCTGCATAGGGCACCAATACAGCCCTGCAACATGCATAAATAACCACCAAGGGTGGTTAAAGGGTGGTTAGCGTCATGTCTGTTTTCACCCAGAGTCGAATACTGAGATACTTGGTCAAAACAGAGTAATTTCGAATACAAAGTTTCAGCACTAGGGAGAAGACACATAGCAAAGTGCCACCCTACCTCCTGCAGAATGCAGTAGAAAACAGTGGGGCAGAGGATATATTTCCACTGTACTCCTATGGCTGTCACAGTCTTTAAGCTAATGGGGTTGGATATTGTCATATAGTCACTCTCCCTTGTATTGGAACACTTGAGTGTTGCACAGTTGTTTGTTTTCTTGAAAATGGTTTGGCATTTATCTAACAGCAGAGACTTCTTGCCTGTGCCAATGTTCTGTTTCATTGACAATGTCTCTTAATTATCTTGTTGCTTAACTAAGCAAGACAAGATAATTAAGAGATAATGTCACTGGAACAGAACATGGGGTGTGTGGGTGACTGACTCTTCCTTCACATTGACTTCACTATCAGGAGCAATGTGCTGGACACTCTCTGCCCAATTCAAATCTCATCTCAAAAGTGAACCTAGCAAAATAGCAAAAAATAGCAGCAAAACCCACCATTGCTTTGATTATCATGTAGCTGCACAAGCACAACACTTCCACACAGGCCTTTTCTGAAAGGAGTTTTTTTACAAGTGTATCTTTTATGTTGTGTATTAGAGGTACAATTAATATTATATTCTCCTTCAAAGTTTGGCTGCTCTAAACTGAATCAAATGGATTAGATATTATTTTCCCTGCTCCATTTGGATTTCCATGTCAAATATCTTGCATTGGTTTTCTCAGTTTATCTTCTTTATTGTGCATGCACAGTAAAGCTAGATAGCGTCAAAACATATAACTGAACAATCAAACCGAACAAACCAAATAAAGAGAATACGTGGGTATGAATTTTCACTTCCAATGCAGATATTAAGACGTCTATCCAAATATCTGAATAATATCCACTAATACAAAAGTGCTGATTCACTTCGCCACGATTGGGTATTGTATTCAGGGACACAGGTCCCTGATCATATGTGTATCTGGCAACCTCAGCAGAAGAACTGGGCATAGCGATTTGCTGAAGGGGAAAAGGGGCACTTAGTACAAAGAGAGAGACTGTTTCAAACACCAGGAAAAGTACATATTTCAAGAAGAGAAGTGCCACTGCAAAATGGGGAGCAACTCCCACTTGTGAGGGAGGTTCCCCCCCCTACCACCACCACCTTACTTATGCCAGGAAGGTCTTCACCAGTACTGCTGCTGTCCTTTAAACCATCAGCCGTGGGAAGACAAAAGGCACTTATGACAGAGAGAGAGCTAAGTAGAGATGAACAACACGAGAATAAGGCTTCCTATACTGAGAAATACATGCCAGAGCAATTAAAATATAGATACAATAATTCTTATTATAAAACTGTGTGAATCACAATGGGCATTTTTACACACACGTTAAAGTTCTGCATTTTTCAGTCTTCTGGGTTTACAAGGCCACAAGTAAGTTCCGGATTCATTTTTCACACACAGTGCCCTGAGGCAGTTCCTGGATGCATTCTTCACACAAACACTGCCCTGAGGCAGCCTAAAGTAGCTGCAGCTGTAGATGTGACAGGCTGCCATGGAAACCAAGTGACCACAGCTGCCTGGAGCAAAGCAGTTTACCAG
>QEPC01011654.1:2902028-2925289 GCA_003113815.1 Sphenodon punctatus
GCTGTTTAGGGCTTTAAAGGTCAGCACCAACACCTTGAATTGGGCCCGGAAGCCTACCGGCAGCCAGTGCAGAAAGCAAAGCACCAGTGTGATATGCTCGCATTGGCCTGTCCCCGTCAAAAGATGGGCCGTCTCATTCTACACCATCTGCAACTCCTGAACCAACACCAAGGGTAGCCCCACGTAGAGCGCATTGCAGTAATCCAGTCTCGAGGTAATAAAAGCATGGATAATTGTGGCCAGATCCAAGTCCTAGACATACAGCCTAAGCCGTCGCACCAGGTGTAACTTGTGAAATGCTCCCTTTGCCACAGCCACCACCTGGGTATCCAGTGGGAGCTGCAGGTCCAGGAGCACCCCCAGACTCCGAACCTGAGAAACCAGGGGAGGGCAGACCCCATCAATGATGGGGGCCACCACTCCCTGGGCCTTCCCAACAACCATCACCTCCATCTTGTCAGGATTAAGCCTCAGGTGGCTCGCCCTCATCCAATCCCCCACAATTGACAAACACTGGTTAAGCACCGAGACTGCTGGGCCTGAGTCGGAGGAAAATGAGAAATATAGCTGGGTGTCATCAGCATATTGATAACATCTCACTCCATACTCCCTAACAACCTCTCACAGAGGCTGCATATACACATTGAATAAGAGAGGGGATAAGATGGAACCCTGTGTTACTCCACACGTGAGACCCCGGGGGGAAAATGAAAACTCCCCCAGCACCATATGCTGGGTTCTCCCGGCCAGGAAAGAGCAGAACCATTAGAACAGTCCCGCCAATCCCTGCCCGGTCCTGCAGCTGAGTCACCAACAACTCATGATCAACGGTATCAAATGCAGCCGAGAGATCTAATAGGATCAGCAGGGTTGAATGACCCTGGTCCAACTCATGGGGAGGTCGTTGTCCAAGGCCACAAGCACAGTCTCTTTGCCATAACCTGGACAAAAGCCTGACTGTGAGGGATCCAGAAAGTTAACATGGTCCAAATGCCCCTGAAGCTGCGGAGCCACCACCCATTCAATAACCTTCCCTAAAAAGGGACAGTTAGAGACTGGCCGATAACTGGCAATGGCGTCAATGTCCAAAAATGGTTTCTTGAGCAGGGGCTGAACCACCGCCTCCTTGAGAAAGCCCGTCATCCCGCCATCCCCAAGGGAGACGTTGACTATCCCCCCCCCCCCCAGCAATGGCGCCAATGTCTTCCGGCTAGCTTTAACCAGCCAGGACAGGCAAGGATCTAGTTCACAATAGGTGGCTTGAACAGTCCCAAGAGCATCCCCCGCATCTGAGGGCGACACCGCCCGAAATTCATCCCATAAAACAGGTCAAGAAGAGGCTTCTACTGCCTCTGATCTGTTCCCTGCTGAAAAAGTTGCATCAAAACTGTGGTGAATTTGAGTGATTTTATCTGCAAAAAAGTCTGCAAACAAATCACAGCGAGCATTCAATGGTTCTACGTCCAGGTGGAGGGAGGCTGGACTGGCCAGCCCCCTCATCACCCAGAACAGCTCAGCCAGGCGAGACTTAGCAGACGCAATGAGGGCAGCAAAGAAAACCTTCTTTGCTTTCCACACCACAATGGCATAGGTACATAATCAGACTCTATGCCACAACTGGTCAACTTCAGTATGTGAATGATGCCACCATTGCTCTAACCACCGCCATTCTTGCTTCATCCGCCACAGCTCCCTGATATACCATGGGGAGCTGCGTTGTCAGCAATTCGGGAGCGGATGCCTGGGAGCCACACAGTCGGTGGCCTCCGTTAGCATGGTATTCCACCTGGACATGAGGTCATTGAGTGAGCGGGCATCAAGATCAGAGGAAACATCCCCTAGAGCTATCTAGAATCTGTTAGGTTCCATAAGTCTTCAGGGGCAAACCAACCAAACTGGTTCCACACCCTCCCGGGGGCTGACATGTGCCAGGATATCCGCCCAGAGGAGAGAATGATTCATTGGAAGAGATTATAAATATGGGAAGGGATAGAAACTTGCCCACTTTCATCTATATTAAATGTGAGGCAAAGAAGTTACAGCCCAGAATGTATATAAAGATTTTTGCAAAATAATATAATTCAACTGCTTATAAAATTGGGGTCCTTTATCTAATCTTTTTGAAATTTGGTACACTTAATTCCTTTCATTGGAGGCACAATCATTCCACATGTCAGTCAAATATAATATAAAACAAAAAAGTTACAACCCAAAATGTGTTTTCCATTTGAACCAATGGAAAACGAAAACTAAAGCAAAAACGAAAACAAAAATTTGATTTTTATGAAAATGAAAATGACAAATTTAAATAACGAAAAAAAAATAAAAATGACATGGGACCCTGGGTGCACACTCCTACTGTTTAGGAAAGAGCCAATAGAGATTCTCTGATGTCTTCTGGCACAGTGCTGCAGGATGTGATTGTGATGATAATTGGACAGCCTGGATGTGTAAACTATGGGTGTTTTTACACACACATTTCTCCTGGATGTTTTCTGTTACATCCTGTACTTTCTGTGTGTGTAAATCACAAACATCCGGCTCTTTGAACTTCTGCATAGAACTTCTCCCAGAACTTTTGTGTGTAAAAAGTGCTCCTGGTAAACTGCTTTGCTCCAGGCAGCGGTGGCCACTTGGTTTCCATGGCAATCTATCATGTCTACAGCTGGAGCTACTTTAGGCTGCCTCAGGCCAGTGTTTGCATGAAGAATGCATCCAGGAACTGCCTCAGGACAGTGTGTGTGTGAAAAATGCATCCGGAACTTACTTGTGGACTTGTAAACCCAGAAGACTGAAAAATCTGGAACTTTAAGGTGTGTGTAAAAATGCCCATTGTCTCCTGATTGTTGGGGTGCTTTCCCAAAGACCCAGTTATGTCCCTTCTATGCCTGATTCAGGACCGCCCCCAATGCCCACCTAGAAGCAACCACCGATTGGTCCTGTAAAGCTGGGAGCATGCAGTAATTGGCCAGTGAATGTGTCTGTCAGTCTATTGGCTTGTTCACCATCCTCCCTCCTACTGCCTCCCTCCCCCTGCCATGCCAGGTGCCTCCTTTTGACTGGCACTACATGTGATGCTATTTATCTGAATAATAGTCTTCAATTGGGTCCCTTTATGAAATTGTCCTGTAGTTTGTCAGAGATGACAGGGAATGTGTGTGATAAATTTCNTGCTGGGCCTGAGTCGGAGGAAAATGAGAAATATAGCTGGGTGTCATCAGCATATTGATAACATCTCACTCCATACTCCCTAACAACCTCTCACAGAGGCTGCATATACACATTGAATAAGAGAGGGGATAAGATGGAACCCTGTGTTACTCCACACGTGAGACCCCGGGGGGAAAATGAAAACTCCCCCAGCACCATATGCTGGGTTCTCCCGGCCAGGAAAGAGCAGAACCATTAGAACAGTCCCGCCAATCCCTGCCCGGTCCTGCAGCTGAGTCACCAACAACTCATGATCAACGGTATCAAATGCAGCCGAGAGATCTAATAGGATCAGCAGGGTTGAATGACCCTGGTCCAACTCATGGGGAGGTCGTTGTCCAAGGCCACAAGCACAGTCTCTTTGCCATAACCTGGACAAAAGCCTGACTGTGAGGGATCCAGAAAGTTAACATGGTCCAAATGCCCCTGAAGCTGCGGAGCCACCACCCATTCAATAACCTTCCCTAAAAAGGGACAGTTAGAGACTGGCCGATAACTGGCAATGGCGTCAATGTCCAAAAATGGTTTCTTGAGCAGGGGCTGAACCACCGCCTCCTTGAGAAAGCCCGTCATCCCGCCATCCCCAAGGGAGACGTTGACTATCCCCCCCCCGCCCAGCAATGGCGCCAATGTCTTCCGGCTAGCTTTAACCAGCCAGGACAGGCAAGGATCTAGTTCACAATAGGTGGCTTGAACAGTCCCAAGAGCATCCCCCGCATCTGAGGGCGACACCGCCCGAAATTCATCCCATAAAACAGGTCAAGAAGAGGCTTCTACTGCCTCTGATCTGTTCCCTGCTGAAAAAGTTGCATCAAAACTGTGGTGAATTTGAGTGATTTTATCTGCAAAAAAGTCTGCAAACAAATCACAGCGAGCATTCAATGGTTCTACGTCCAGGTGGAGGGAGGCTGGACTGGCCAGCCCCCTCATCACCCAGAACAGCTCAGCCAGGCGAGACTTAGCAGACGCAATGAGGGCAGCAAAGAAAACCTTCTTTGCTTTCCACACCACAATGGCATAGGTACATAATCAGACTCTATGCCACAACTGGTCAACTTCAGTATGTGAATGATGCCACCATTGCTCTAACCACCGCCATTCTTGCTTCATCCGCCACAGCTCCCTGATATACCATGGGGAGCTGCGTTGTCAGCAATTCGGGAGCGGATGCCTGGGAGCCACACAGTCGGTGGCCTCCGTTAGCATGGTATTCCACCTGGACATGAGGTCATTGAGTGAGCGGGCATCAAGATCAGAGGAAACATCCCCTAGAGCTATCTAGAATCTGTTAGGTTCCATAAGTCTTCAGGGGCAAACCAACCAAACTGGTTCCACACCCTCCCGGGGGCTGACATGTGCCAGGATATCCGCCCAGAGGAGAGAATGATTCATTGGAAGAGATTATAAATATGGGAAGGGATAGAAACTTGCCCACTTTCATCTATATTAAATGTGAGGCAAAGAAGTTACAGCCCAGAATGTATATAAAGATTTTTGCAAAATAATATAATTCAACTGCTTATAAAATTGGGGTCCTTTATCTAATCTTTTTGAAATTTGGTACACTTAATTCCTTTCATTGGAGGCACAATCATTCCACATGTCAGTCAAATATAATATAAAACAAAAAAGTTACAACCCAAAATGTGTTTTCCATTTGAACCAATGGAAAACGAAAACTAAAGCAAAAACGAAAACAAAAATTTGATTTTTATGAAAATGAAAATGACAAATTTAAATAACGAAAAAAAAATAAAAATGACATGGGACCCTGGGTGCACACTCCTACTGTTTAGGAAAGAGCCAATAGAGATTCTCTGATGTCTTCTGGCACAGTGCTGCAGGATGTGATTGTGATGATAATTGGACAGCCTGGATGTGTAAACTATGGGTGTTTTTACACACACATTTCTCCTGGATGTTTTCTGTTACATCCTGTACTTTCTGTGTGTGTAAATCACAAACATCCGGCTCTTTGAACTTCTGCATAGAACTTCTCCCAGAACTTTTGTGTGTAAAAAGTGCTCCTGGTAAACTGCTTTGCTCCAGGCAGCGGTGGCCACTTGGTTTCCATGGCAATCTATCATGTCTACAGCTGGAGCTACTTTAGGCTGCCTCAGGCCAGTGTTTGCATGAAGAATGCATCCAGGAACTGCCTCAGGACAGTGTGTGTGTGAAAAATGCATCCGGAACTTACTTGTGGACTTGTAAACCCAGAAGACTGAAAAATCTGGAACTTTAAGGTGTGTGTAAAAATGCCCATTGTCTCCTGATTGTTGGGGTGCTTTCCCAAAGACCCAGTTATGTCCCTTCTATGCCTGATTCAGGACCGCCCCCAATGCCCACCTAGAAGCAACCACCGATTGGTCCTGTAAAGCTGGGAGCATGCAGTAATTGGCCAGTGAATGTGTCTGTCAGTCTATTGGCTTGTTCACCATCCTCCCTCCTACTGCCTCCCTCCCCCTGCCATGCCAGGTGCCTCCTTTTGACTGGCACTACATGTGATGCTATTTATCTGAATAATAGTCTTCAATTGGGTCCCTTTATGAAATTGTCCTGTAGTTTGTCAGAGATGACAGGGAATGTGTGTGATAAATTTCTGCCAAAGTACTTGTAAACACGATGGAATATAAGAAAGTTATAGCCAGAAATGTATTTTCAAGTTAATAGCTTATAACATCTGGACACTTTATCCAATCTTTCTGATATTTGTCAGAATTGGTTCACTAGTGGAGGTACATAAAATTCCCAGGTTTCATACAAATTGAATGGAAGATAAAAAAGGTATAGTCAGGAATATCTATAAAGCTTTTCTTAAAATCACAACATTCAATTGCTTTTAAAATTGGTCTCCTTTATCCAATCATTTAAAAATTTGGTACACCTAGTTTCCTCCATTGGGGGGTATAATTTCTCTAAGCTTCATCAGAATTGAATAAGAAACAAAAATGATATAGCCAGAAATATGTTTTTCAGTGTTTTCCCATTATTTCAAAACAAAAATTTGTTTTTATTTTTATTTTTCATTTTTATTTTTACAATAACAAAAACTAATATCAATATTTTTTTATCATATTAATGAAAATGAAATGCACACCCCTACTGTTCATCTAATTATCTCCGGTGTTCCTGCAGCTGAATGGGTAGTGGTGTTACTACTGTCCATGTGATAGCTGAGGAGGTCCCAAGAAGTTTAAGGAAAGGTGAAGGAAAAAGTATCATCTGCATGCCAATTGTCCAAGTATTCACAGTCCTGAGAATTCACCTATGAAACTGCTTGCAAATGTAGTAGTCTCCCTGTGGCACATTGCTTTTACTTTCATTAGCATATTATGGAAATCAGTTCCTTTCACTGTAGTCCAGAGAGCAGCCAAAAGATACATTTTCATAACAAAGGTTTGACCCCCTCAAGGTTATAATTCTCTGTAGACAAATCCTTCTTGCTTTCTCCTTTGCTCTCTACTCCTACAGATTTTCTTACTGATATGTTTTTGTCCTATCCCGATTCTTCATACATTTTTGCAAAAAATGTTGTTTTCCTCTTGATAGCAGCAAACACTGGTGATGAAAGCAGGGGATTTATTCCTGGTGCAATCTAGAGCTGACTCTAGAGGAATCTAGAGGAATCTAGAGCTGAAGCAAATATTCAATGTGAAGTTTGAATTCTGTATATTCAGATGGGTGCATTCAAACAGTTTGTTTTGTTCATTGATCATTTTGTTTACTGTTATTATTAATTATTATTATTAACAAACATTTATATAGCGCCAGCAGTGTACCTGGCACTTTACAAAGTAATAAAATAGACACGGTCCCTGCCCCTAGGGCTTACAATCTGAGAGACAGGAGCTGGGGGAGAGACTTAGGAAGGGGAACAGAGGGAGAGACAAGGGGTCTAACATTCATGAAGATGCGAGGTCTCAAGTGCACGTACTTGGCTTGGTTACGATGAGAATGACAGCAGGCAGGTCCATGTTGCAAGGATAAGGGTAAACCGATCGTAGGTATAGGAATAGTGGCTCAGCAGGATAAAGAGTCAGACAGAGCAGAGCGAAAGAGGTGAGTTTTAAGGAGAGATTTGAAGGTATGAAGGGAGGGGGCAAGGCGGATGTGGACAGGGAGGGAGTTCCAGGCATGGGGGGCAGCAAGTGAGAAGGGACGAAGGCGCTTAGGGGAGCAGGGAAGGCGTGGAAGGGTGAGAGAAGGGACAGAGGAGGAGCGAAGTGCACGGGCTGGAGTATGGAGGGCGATAAGTGCAGAGAGGTAGGGGGGAGCAAGGTTGTGAAGAGCTTTATAGGTGAAGACTAGGAGCTTGTGCAGGATTCGTTCAGGAAGGGGAAGCCAGTGAAGCGAAGAGAGGAGGGGCTGCACATGGTCGAAGCGACTGGCGAGGTAGATGACCCTGGCAGCAGAGTTTTGGACAGAGATGAGGGGAGAAAGGTGAGACCGGGGAAGGCCAGTGAGAAGGAGGTTACAGTAATCGAGGCGAGAGATGACCAGAGCATGAACAAGAGTTTTGGCAGACGAGACAGAGAGAAAAGGGCGAATCTTAGCAATGTTATGGAGGGAGAAGCGACAGGATTTAGCAACAGAGTCAATGTAGGGTTTAAAAGAAAGGGGTGAGTCAAAGATGAAGCCTAGGCTACGGGCTTGGGGGACAGGCAGGATGGTGACTCCATCAATAGTTATTGACAGTGAGGAAGGAGAGGAAGGATGAGGGGGGAAGATAAGGAGTTCAGTTTTAGCCATGTTGAGTTTGAGTTGACGTTGAGACATCCAGGTAGAGATGTCAGAGAGACAGTTGATGAGACGAGCTTGAACAGAGGGAGAGAGAGAGGGAGTAGAGAGATAGAGTTGAGTGTCATCAGCATAGAGGTGGTATTGGAAGCCATGGGAGGCAATGAGTTTGCCTAAGGATGAGGTATAGATCGAGAAGAGGAGAGGGCCAAGAACAGAGCCTTGAGGAACACCAACTGAGAGGGGGAAGGAGGAGGAGGCGGAGTTGGAGAGAGACACATTAAAGGAGCGGTCAGAGAGGTAGGAGGAGAACCAGTTATGGACAGAGCCACAAAAGCCAAGGGAGTGAAGGGAATCCAGCAAGAGTGAGTGGTCAACAGTATCGAAGGCAGCAGAGAGATCAAGGAGGACAAGAATGGAATAGAGACGTTTAGATTTAGCCACCAGAAGATCGTTGGTGATCTTAGCGAGAGCAGTTTCAGTAGAATGAAGGGGGCGGAAGCCAGATTGGAGGGGGTCAAGGGAGGAGTTGGAGGATAGGAAGTCAAGGCAGCGGGAGTAGACAACACGTTCAAGCAGCTTGGAAGCAAAAGGAAGGAGTGAGACAGGACGATAGCTAGAAGGGTCAGAGGGGTCAAGAGTGGACTTTTTGAGAATAGGAGAGACTGTGGCATGTTTGAAGGCAGAAGGGAAAGAGCCAGTAGAGAGGGAGAGGTTGATGATGTGCAGGAAGGAAGGGGTGACAGTGGGAGTAATGGAGGTGAGGAGGCGGGAAGGAATGGGATCAAGGGGGCAAGTGGAAGGGTTGGAGGAGGAGAGCAGAGAGGAGATTTCCTCAAGGGAGGCAGGGGAGAAGGAGGCCATGAGAGAAGGAGGGGGAGGAGGGAGAGGGGTGGGAGTGGGAAGAGGAGAGGAGTGGGAAGCGATGTCGAGGCGGATCTTGTCTATCTTGCTTGTTCTTTTTGAAACTTAGGGTGTTTTTAGACAAGTGACTCCCCATCCCTTTACCCACCCATCATGCATATTTCAGGGCCACACTGGCACCTTATGCAGCCCTGCAACATGCATGACGAGTGGGGAGGTGCTTGTCTAACAACACCCCTAGAAGTTATTGATTGGCTAAAGCATGCCACATGATATACCAACATGATGAACAATAAGAAGCAAAGCTCCAAACAACTAAACTACCAAATAAAGAAGAAACAAATGCCGTGATCCACAAACCGCTTTCTCTGAAGTAGTTGTGGATCATGACCACAGTGTCAAACAACAGAAGTTCTCAAGAACAAAGAAGCCAAAAGCCAAATGAACAAATTCAATGGGGCTGATCCCATGCCCTGCAGACCAGCAGTTGCTGCATATGCAGTGCATACATATACACACATGCATGCGATGTGCACCCTGGCATGGGGACCTCAGCGTGGGCACAGCTGTGTGTGCTGGGCATGGGATCGGCCCCACCGGCTTTTGTGGGCACCACCAATTTTAATTTGGATAAATACTCAAATCCGATTCATAAGTGTAAGCCATAAATCCATTCCAGCTTCCAGTTAGACAAAGCCATAGCTATTCTGCCAGTTCTACAGTGCTACATGTAAAGTACTTTGTGGTTGTATGTGGTGCTTTTCCTGACACCTGGTACCTAATCAAAGTGGAATTAGTGAACTGTGGCTCACTGAGTGTACCATGGCACAAGCAATTTGTTGGGCAGACTCATGACAAAGTGCATGTGAGTAAACGTTAAAAGTGGCAAGTGTTGTTCAGATAGTTCACACTTGGGTGCTAGTAAGAGATTGGATTATGCTGACCCCAGTCCAGCATGGACCAACACAGCAATCACACACGATCTCTGGCTTGCAATGGAAGATATCGAAATTTGCTGCCTAAAATGGAATCTTCACAACCTGAAGAAAGAGGAAGTCAAATATGTCACAATAAAATATATTTTCTGAGCAAATGCAAAAGTGCATTTGCTCAGTTTATATGTTTTTGACTGTCTATGCTACATGCCTGAAGAAGGGTCCTGTGTGGCCTGAAAGCTTGCTCATTCTCACCAACAGCAGTTGGTCCAGTAAAAGATATTATTCGAACCACGTTGTCTCCTTCTTGGTCAGTTGAGACCAACATGACAACCACACATTATCTCTGGACTCCAGTCATCTGATATAGTTCAGGGTAACAAATAGTTAAACTTTTTCCAATCATATGATAGTAAAGTATCCAGGGAATCCTGTTAAAGAGTGAAATCAAAGACCTTTGTGGTATCAACCCCATAAAGTTACATTGTACGTTTCTGTTTCCTGATTACTACAAATCTTAGAATCGGTTTTCTAAGAATGAGCACTTGGGTTAAGACTTAACATTTGTTTTTTTTTTAAAAACTATTTCTGCACTATTTCCTTGAATTTTATTGTGTTGGCAAATATCCCTGCAATTACCCTGGAAATCCTTTACAAATAGCAAAACCAAAAGAGAGACAAACAAAAGCTCATTTGTTTCAACAGTCCAACAAATATAAATGGAGAAGGCTTTTTGAAATTATTCACCCAGCTGCACACTGTAAAATACAATGCACTGACATATACAGAAAAGAATAGCAAACCCTAGATCACTGGCAGGAGATTTCTACTCAAAACCATCTCAAAACCATCTCGGCTGTTAGATCTGGAAGTGTTTGGGCAGGGATTTTTTATTTTTTTAAAATGTGTATGTATACACGGGGCCTAGCACTCTGAACTTTTAGACCATATCTGAGGTTTCTAGGCACCACAGCAATAAATAATAATAAAAACAAGATGGATACTTTATAGTGGTAACAAATGGATTTTTTAAAAAGAAAAACCACCACCACCCACCTCCCCGTTAGAAAGCAAATGCTCTGTTTTTCTCACTGGAAGTGAGAGCTGAGTGCAGTGTGACAGAAGCTCTACTAGCTGTAGCAAATGGAGCTGCTCATTTTGATCAACAACAAAACATTTGCTTTTGAATCTAGAGACCCTGGTCCCAGTTTCAGCAGCAACCTTTCCCCTATAATTAATTTTTGTGTGCTGCAGTCCATTAGAGAAGAGAGTGACAGCCTCTGGACACAAATTACTGGCTTATGTATGGCCCGAAGGAACACTATGGTCTTAATTAAAGGTGGATCCGTATGTCAAACTATGGCAACAGCTGAACCATCTTTAAAGCTGTCAATATCTTACCACCTTAAAAGAATTCTGGTAGCAAGCAAACTGAGTAATTTAAAGGCAGCTCATGTTCTCTGTAAGTTTTTCAGGACCACTATTGGGAATAGTTGATAATTTATGAAGGCTTACACTACCAAATTAATTGCATTTTCCTGATGCCACATGTCTTTTTTTTACACTAGCTAGCTCTGAATTATAAGTTACAATATTGTCCTCGTTCATTCCTTCAGTCCAGAAGACAGCTTGCTAATAACACCAGAGGAATTCAGTTGCTGTATCTTAGAAGTGTCATTTATTATAGCATCACTATGCTTGAGATTGTGTCGGCGTTTCTAATATAAAGCCCTGTTTTCAGCTGTACATATATTACTGAGCCCAGGAATTCCTTCTTCCCATATTAAACTGATTTCTCAAACAGTGTTAAAACATTCTCCCCAAATCAATTAGTTTAGGGCTTAGTTTATTGATGGTGTGTGTGTGTGTGTGTGTGTGTGTGTGTATCCATTGCAATAAGTGTAAATTGCAGACCATTTATTTCCTATGTTTACACCAGTTTCTATTCAAACAGCCTGTTTTTACAGAGGTAACTTAAGAGCCTGATCTAAAGCCCACTGAAATAAAGAAGGTGTTTCCCCCCACCCCATTGTTTTAAATAATCTTTCAACTAGACTTTTAGAAGCATGATTTTCCTGGCAGCTAGTGCCACCACTAGCATTTGGCGCAGCACAAGTCCAGTTGAAATGAAAGGGACTAATACCAGCATAGCCACCTGGAAGCTCACATTAGCCAACCTTGAACCATGCTTCCAGTGTGTGCCTTTATTGTGCTAGGAGCGATCACCAGTGTAAGTTCCATTCCAGTGAATAGGGCTCATCTCTGAGCTTACTAAAGAAATCACTGACAGGTTGTTTTTTAAAAAAAATAAATAAATCAGTTTTTAAAATTTATTTTTTGCAAAGTTTGACAAATCCCCTTTGTGCACATCTATGGGCCAAGGCATAATGTAATACCATGGCCCTGGACCCATGGAGCACTGTTACATCATGACTCACTGCGAGAGTGGGGCCATGTTCGGAACAAGAAAAGAACTGTGACATTATGCCATGGCATCCCATGGAGTTGGGGTCTCCCACTCATGGGAATCCCAGTTCTAATCCAAGGGACTCCCAAACTGAGCTCCATGGGACCAGTCAAGTCCCATCAGACTCTGTTCCAAGGGCATAGCTATAATATGGGAAGTTAGCACAATTGCCCCAGAGCCCACAAGCCTGGGGGTGGAATGGCATGCTCCCTAGTGCAGCTGCATCCTCTGCTACTGTCGGGGCAAAGGGGGCCATTCCATCTTCGGCCCCAGGGGTCATTCCAATGTAGCTATGCCACTACTCACTTCAAGATGCAGTGACTTAGTGCCACAACAGAGAACCCTTACACAATGTACATGATAAAAAATATTCTAATTCCCAACTATATTGCCAGTGTCTGCAACAAAAATCAAAATCTACCCACCTGTGATTATGTACTGTACCCCATGCTGAACTAATTGTGGATTACATTTTCTGATGCATTTATTCTTTGGCTCTGAGTTTAGCTGTTTGGTCATCTTCAGATTATTTGAAGTACACTGGATGCTGAAGGCCTTCCAGGTAAGGAGCATCTGGGTGTGCTGCTTCACAGTACAAAAACTGCCTTAAGGAATCCAGCCTCAAGGAGCACAGCATATGTTTCAGGTTGCAAGAGATGGTGCACTCCTTGTGAGCTTGTCCTTGAGAGATTACAAAGATGGGTTTCAAGAGTTTCAGCCTTTTCTTGGATTTTCTGCCTGTCTGAAAAGAAATATCTACTGCATCAAGTGCTGTCTACACAAAACTCACTGTATCCAATTGTTGTCAACAACTGAGCTAGCTGAACATGGGTTGACTGTAGCATAAATGTTGATAAGGACAAAATCCTGTGCAATTCTCTCCAACCAACAATGACTGGTTAGCAGAGACACTACCAAACACACATTTTATCTGTGTCTGCCTTTTTCTGCATTTACAGCTAATTCAACAGGTAGAATGATAGATGATAATGCCATTGATAGACAGTTAAATCTTAGTGTAAAGATACCTCAGAGAAGCAATGCTTTTTTGCAGCAGATCTCAACATTTTGGCCTGCATGAACCCACTCTGAAACTTAAATATAATCCCATAGCTCCAGACAGCGACACACAAAGAATATCCAATATCAGTTGGATTGTTTCCTATCTTCAGATGGCATAACTTCCTCTGGGGTCCCAACCCATGGCTTACCCAAAACCATTAGCTTTCTAATTTCTCTTTATTCAGCAAGTACAGTAGAAGGTTGTACAGTGATGACATGACCTAGGCAAGCATCTTGACTCAAAATCTACTGCTGATGTTCTGTTATATGCAACCAAAGAACGAAATAAATCTCAGAGCAGTTTCATTTCAGAGCAAAATTGAATGTGTCCAATTTTGGGTTGGAGGCTCTTTCATAAGCTTAATTTGTATTTATCTTATGTGGAGGAACTCCAATATCTAACAATTGATCAGCTACTGGTGAAATCTTTTTAGAAAGGCTTTGCCAATAATTGCCCATGAGTAGCAGCCATGTGTCTTTATCAGGTGAAAGACCTTGATCTGTAACACTTCCAAACAGAACAGAATAGTTCTTATTCTGTCCCAACACTGTATGTTTGAATAATTGTATGAGCAATATATGAGTGTTCTACATTTCACAGTGTAGAGCATGTAATGCTTTATATGAATCCTGCTAAGTGGAATGCCTTGGCACCTTTGGCAGGCCTTGCCCGAGCAATAATAGAGTTGGTCTCTGCCAGAATATCCCTATTATTAGCCGAGTAGAAAAATAAATATGGTATTTGCAAGAGCACCTTGAACTGACAGATGATGATGACAATACTGTTGTTGTAATGTGTTTGATAAATGGCATGTTGGCTGCAATGAAAGTGAAATAAAGTACATGGCGGAATCAGAGGAATAAGTTCTCATTAGCTGTGGACAAGTCAATCTGATAAAGTAAGGATGGAGGTGAAGCTTTGTCCCAAACTCAAAACAAGTGTTTGGGCAATTCATAATTTAATCAATTATTTATTAATTTATTAATTATGATGATGATGATGAGCATTTATATAGCACCAGCAATGTACCTGGCACTTTACAAAAATAAGATAGACATGGCCCCTGTCTGAGAGCTTACGATCTAAAGACAGGGAGAGGGGAGATAGGGAAGCGGGAACAGAGTGAGAGACAAGGGATGTGACATTCATGAGGATGCGAGAGCTCAGGTACACATTCTTGGCTTGAATGCAGTAAGTTGGGAATTTACAGATAGCAGGTGGGGGATAATCCCGGGTGGGAATGGTTAGCAGGAGTTAGGAAGGGCAGAGCGGAGCAGAAGAGGTGGGTTTTGAGGAGGGACTTGAAGGTGTGGAGGGCGGGGACCAGGCAGATGAGGACAGGGAGGGAATTCCAGACTTGCAGGGCAGCAAGGGAGAAGGGATGAAGGCAGTTGGGGGAGCAGGGGAGGCGTGGAGTGCTCGAGCAGGGGTTCGGAGGGAGATCTGGGCAGAGAGGTACGGGGGAGCGAGGTTGTGAAGGGCTTTGTAGGTGAAGACGAGGAGCTCGTGCAGAATGCGCTCAGGAAGAGGGAGCCAGTGGAGAGAGGAGAGGAGATGCTGCATGTTGTCAAAGTGACAGGCTAGGTGAATGATCCTGGCAGCAGAGATAAGGAAAGAAAGGTGAGAGTGGGGAAGACCAGTGAGGAGGAGGTTACAATAGTCAAGGCATGAGGTGACTAGGGTGTGGATGAGAGTTTTTGCAGAGGAGACAAACAAAAAAGGGCGGATCTTGGCAATGTTGCAGAGGGAGAAGCGGCAGGATTTGGCAATGGAGTCAATGTAGGGTTTGAAGGTAAGGTGCGAGTCGAAGATGAAGCCCAAACTGCGGGCTTGGGGGACAGGGAGGATGGAGACCCCATTAATGGTAATTGACAGGGAAGAGGGCAAGGAAGGATTGGGAGGGAAGATCAGGAGTTCAGTTTTCGCCATGTTCACTTTGAGTTGGCGTTGAGACATCCAGGCAGAGATATCGGAGAGACAGTTGGTGAGATGAGCTTGAACAGAGGGGGAGAGAGAAGGAGTGGAGAGATAGAGTTGAGTGTCGTCAGCATATAGGTGGTATTGGAAACAGTGGGAGGCAATGAGTTTGCCTAGGGCTTGGGTGTAAATAGAGAAGAGGAGAGGGTCAAGGACAGAGCCTTGGGGAACCCTGACCCAGAGAGGTAGGGAGGAGGAGGCGGAGGAGTTAGGAAGAGATACATTGAAGGAGTGGTCGGAGAGGTAGCAAGGGAACTAGTTGAGGACAGAGTCCCGGAATCCAAGGGGGTCAACAGTGTCAAAAGCAGCAGAGAGATCAAGGAGGACAAGTATAGAGTAAAGGCGGTTGGATTTAACCACATAGGGAGGAGTTGGCAGACAGGAGGTCGAGGCAACGGAAGTAAACAACCCATTCAAGGAGCTTGGAGGCAAAAGGGAGGGGCGAGACAGGACGGTAATTAGAGGGTTCAGACAGATCCAGAGTAGACTTTTTGAGGATGGGGGAGACAGTGGCATGTTTAAAGGCAGAGGGGAAGGAGCTGGTAGAGAGGGAGAGGTTGACGATGTGCAGCAGGGGAGGGGTGAAGGTAGAGGCAATGGAGGTAAGGAGACGGGAAGGAATGGGATCCAGGGGACAAGTGGAGAGGTTGAAGGAGGAGAGCAGGGAGGAGATTTCCTCAAGAGAGGCAGGAGGGAAGGAGGACAGGAGATAGGTTTGGGGAGGAGGGAGAGGGGGGGAGTAGTAGGAGGAGAGGACTTGGAAGCAATTTCCAGGCAGATCTTGTCAATCTTAGAGATGAAAAAAAGAGGAAGATCCTGAGCGGAGAGAGAAGAGGGAGGAGGAGGACAGGGGGATTTGAGAAGGGAGTCAAAGGTGGAAAAGAGGTGGTGAGGGTCCCGGGAGCAAGACTCAGTGTGGGAGGCATAGTACTGCTGTCTAGTGAGGGAGATAGCAGAGTTGAGTGATGAAAGGCAGAATTTGAAGTGGAGGAAGTCAGCACGGTAGTGGGATTTGCACCAGAGGCATTCTGCATCCCGGATGCAGGAGCAGAGATGGCAAATGGTGGGAGTGAGCCAAGGTTGAGGGTTACGGGAGTGAGCTGGGTGGGAGGAGAGGGAGGCAAGGGAGTTGAGGGTGGAGGCAAGAGAGGAGTTGAAGGTGGAGATGGCAGAATCGGGGGAGGAGGAGGAGGAGACGACTGAGGGAGAAGAGGAGAGAGGGAGGAGGCAAAGTCCTGGGGCACAATGACCTGCAATCATGGAAGGGATGGGGAGATGGGGAAGAGGAGGGGGAGCAGTGGGAGAAGTTGAAGGAGGCAAGGAAATGGTCAGATATGGGATGGGGCTCGAAGGAGAGATCGGAGATAGAGCAGTTCCTAGAGAACACGAGATCAAGAGAGTGACCATCAGTGTTGGTGGGGGAGCTAGTCCAGAGGTGGAGATAAAGGAGGAGGCTAGGGAGAGAAAGCGGGTGATACCAAACTGAGAGAGTGCATCAACATGAATGTTGGAGTGCTAAGAATGAGTGTGGGGATGTCATTGAAGAGGAATAAGGTGAGCCAGGACTCGAACTTGGAGAGAAAGGAGTAGAAGGAGCTGGGGGGGGGGGCGGTAGATAACAGCAACACGGAGGTGGAGAGGGGAGTAGAGGTGGATGGAGCGAGTCTCAAAGGAGGGGAAGGAGAGAGAGGGGGAAGGGGACAGGGGTTGAAACTGGCAGGAAGAGGTGAGGAGGAGGTCTACGCCACCACCCCAGCCTTCGGCGCAGGGCTGGTGGGAGAAGGAGAGAGCTCCATAGGAGAGGGTGGCAGGGATGACAGAGACAGTGGGGGAGATCCAGGTTTCAGTAAGGGCAAGAAGGTGAAGGGAGTGAGAGAAGAAAAGATCATGTGTATAGGGGACTTCATTAGCAGAGGACCAACAGTTCCAGAGGGAACAGAACGGGAGTTTATCAGGGGGGAAATGGGGATAAGATATGGGGGGAAAGGGCGATGGGGTCAGCGGGAGACGGGCCCTAGGGCAGAGGGGCAGGGGGAAGAAGTGGGGGGGGAGAAGGAGGAGGGTGTGTGGAGACAGTGGGGTGAGCTGGCAGGCTTAATGGGAGGCAGAAGGAGTGGGGAAAGAAGTAGGGGAGAAGCAGGTGAGAGGGAATGGGGAGGGAGGGGACGAAGGGAGAGGGGGTGAGAGAGAAGGACAGACATCTTGGTGGGTCAGTTACAGAGGGGGGGAGGGATGGGTTTAATTTGCCTTTAAAGTTCAATTCAGGCTCAAAAACATCAATGCCAAAATAGTGACAGTGAATGTCTTAGCAAGCTGTTATAGGCCAGGAGTGACCAAAGTTCCCAACCCAAAAGCAGCATACCAAATGGCCGAGAGGCACAAGACACATGTATGTCCCTTTGAAGGAGCTCCTGGGCTGAGCCTCGTTTGACAGAGTCAGTGCTTTGTGATCCCGGTGCTGAGATTCTGAGGAGCAGCTGCAATTCAGATGCTGAGAGTCGGGTGTAATGAAGTAAAACACAGGATCTTTAAGGCAGCATGTGGCCTAGGACAGGCCTTGGCAATGAGATGCACCTGAACTACTTCAGAGTTGCATACGGCACCTGACACATAGTTTGGCCACCTGCATCATAGCCAACTGGACCAGAAACCGAGATCTTGTGATAAATTCTGCATTGGTGAGTATTTCATCACACTTCTTTGGACTGAAGTTGATAAATGGTTCATATACCCTGTAACTAAGCATGGGCTCTTGCTGGTGCTTATTTAAACATATGGTTTGTTTTGCAGCCATACAGTGAGTGGGTAAAGCCACATGAGAGAGAGCGGGACTCATCCCCCAGCCTCCCCAGGGAGGGCAAACACAACCGCCACACTCTGGGCCAGCGGGAAGGGCAGTCTAAATGAGCAGCCCTCTTGAGGCCAAACAGCTGATCAGGAAAGTGGTACCTGGAGGAGAGTGCATGCTCTCCCCACCTGCCAAACACCTGTTTGAGGGAGGGGGTTCACGGAGGAGAGCACTCTCCTCTGCGGCCCCCCATCAGCTATTTGGCAGGTGGGGAGAGCTGCTTCTCTTGGCCCAATCCCTAGACCTCACCATGGGGTGGGGTTGCATGGGCCCATCCAGATGGGAAGTGGCCTGTTATCCCACATTGAGCAACCTTACGTTAGCACAGGTGGGGCAAAAGTAATGTGATGCGTTATTGGCCTTCTCAAACATGCATCGTGTAGTAACTGGCTGCCCACCCTAGGGCAGAAGTGGGAGAACACTTGGCGACTGGCCATACGGTCTGCTCCTTCAATGTTTCTCTTGCTGGTACCTACTCTATGTCACTTCCCCTATCTGTGGGAGTTCCTCACATTACCGGTCCTCACCTTTTCTCCCTTTACACTCTTTCTCTGGGTCAACTCATTGAATCTCACGGCTTCCAATATCGCCTGTATGCTGATGGCACACAACTCTATCTCTCCACTCCCACGCTCTCCTCCTCCATCCAGTCACATATCACTGACGGTCTGACATCTCTGATGATCTTGAATATCTTCCTGCCAACTCAAAATTAATACGGCCAAGACTGAACTCCTCATCTCCCCCCCCCCCAAAAAAATGTTCCCCACCTACTTCCTCTCAATTTCTACTGATGGTGTCACCATCTCTAGCCAGTCCCTCAGGCGCATATCCTGAGATTCATCTTTGATTCCTTCCTCTCCTTTACGCCTCAGATCCAGGCTGTTGCCAAATCCTGTCACTTTGCCCTGTATAATGCTAAAATACGGCCCTTCCTTACTGTTTCCACTGCAAAAACCCTAGTCCATGCTCTAATCATCTTTCACCTTGACTACTGTAACCTCCTCCTTACCGGTCTCCCCTACTCTGATCTTGCCCTCCTCATCTCCATTCAACACTCTGCTGCCAAAGTCATCCACCTTGCCCAATGCTTTGACTAGGTTCAGCCCCTCCTCTCTGCCCTACACTGGCTCCAGACATGAACGCATTCAGCACAAGCTCCTTGTCTTTGCCTTCAAGGCTCTTCATGGCCTTGCTCCCACATATCTTTCTGCTCTTGCATCCCACCACACTCCTGTCTGGGAACTTTGCTCCTCCTCTGCCCCCATCCTCACCTGCTTGCAACCCCTTTGCTCCTCTAAACATCTTCACCCCTTCTTTCTTGCTGCCCCTCATGCCTGGAACTCCCTCCATGAATACATTCGTTCTGCTTCCTCCCTCCTTCCCAACTTTGAAAACCCTCCTGAAGACCTACCTCTCCTGTCAGACTTTCCCTAGCTCCTCATGAGTGAAATTGCATCCTCTTTCCCCTTCAATAAGATTTTCCTCCTTGTAACTACGTTAAGCATATGCACTTGCATTTTCTCAACCTCATGAACGTGTCCTTGTCTCCTGATGTTCACCTCGCCCTTGTCTCACTTAGATTGTAAACCCCCTGGTGTAGAGACCTGTCTATAACTATTGATTGTACAGGGCCAGGTACACTGCTGGTGCTATATAAATAAATAAAATAATTGTGGACTAATGTGAGGTAAAGTTGCCCAAAGTGGGATAACCTCTGGTGTGGCCTCACCCAGTATTTGGATCTATGCTGCCCTAATTTGTGCTGCTTCCTGTCAGTCTAGCACATTGGGGATGCTAAACACCACGGTATAGTGGATAAGGTGCTGGACTTGGACTTGGACTTAGGGACCCAGGGTCTGAATACTCTAGCCATGAACTCACTGGCAAGTCATCTCAGCTTCAGTTCTCCATCTGTCAAATGGGAGTGTGTGTGTCTATCTGTCCCTGTGCGTTCCCCTCATCCATGTCCATCTTAGATTGTAAGCCCACTGGGCAGGGACCTGTCTCTATTAATAACAATTGCAAAGTGCCAGGTATACTGGTGGCTCTATATAAATCCTTAATAATAATAATAATAATAAATAAAATTAATTGTGTGGATCTACAGATGCAACGTACTTGACAATTCCTGTTACACATGAGAAACCTTCCTTTCTGTATTTTTCTTTCAAAACATTGTTGGTGAACAGTCTCTCAGCTAGAGGCTGTAAGAAATGGGCAGAAGGGACCATGTTGGAAAAGACATGGCCTTAAGTTGCTCTTGCTCAGTCATTGCTTTCTCATAACTGTTCAGATAGGCATTAAAATTAACATAACTGGATCACTGCAGTTTCCAGTTATTTGCAAAATACGCAAGGACCAGATCCCATGATCACAGTTAAATGGGGATAGATTAAATTACTTTAGGCTGTAAAAGAAATTGTGAGATTAGTGCTGCTTGTTCTATTTATTAATGATCTGGTAAAAAGGCAGTGCAGAGTTAGAGGCAAAATTTTCAGACATACCAAACTATTAAGATTGTTGGGTTTGAAGCAAATTAGGAATTGATACTCACAAAACTTAGCAGCAAAATGCCAGATGAAATTCAGTGTTGAGAAGTGCAAATGCATATTGGAAAAATATAATATTTTAATATTAAAAAATGTAAAGGTCCCCCGGGTATCTGCAGGGGGGACATTCGAGAGGGCGTTATCAGTGGCCATGCCTTGACTGTGGAACTCCCTCCCAGCAGGGTTTGGCTTTTCACCAGATCTCCCCTCCTTCCACAGACAATGTAAGACCTGGCTGTTTTGCCAGGTGTTTGGTGAGGGGGATGGGTAGTGGGTAGGTGGTTTTCTTGGGGGGGGGGTACTAGGTTACTCAGGCCGCATTTGTTGAAATTTTAATTTGTTTAGGGTTTTGTATTCCATTTTTTATTGTATGTTTATATTCTGTTTGTTTGTTGTACGCCGCCCCAAGCTGCCATTGGGCAGGAGGGAGCAAGTTATAAGCTATGAAAATAATAATAATAAATAAATAAATAAACCAGCCTGCACAGAGGTGGCTCCTAAATGAACTGTTTCCAGTAGCACTGCTGAGAAGGCTCTGGGTATTTTCAGCCTAGAGAAAAAAAGCCGGAGCGGGAGGAGATAAGCAATTTACACGTATCAAACGGATGGTACAAAACATGGTGAATATTTGTTCTTCACTGTCACAGAAGAGAGAACAAGAGGAAATGGGCTTAAATTTCAGCAAAGTAAATCTTGGTTAAACTTTAGGAGAAACTTCCTAAATGTAAGAACTATTAGGTAATAGAATAAGATAAAAAGTTGCCAAGGAAGGTTGTGGAATCTCTTTCTTTGGGTGTTTTCAAAATCTGTCTAGACAAGCATCTGTTTGTGATGCTGTAGGGCAACCGCATTGTGCCTGGAGAAGGAGATGGACTAGAATGATATTGTAAGCCACCCAGAATCTCTGTAGAAAGGCAGGGTAGAAATGCAAATAAATAAATAAATAAATAAATAAATAAATGACCCTTGGGACCCCTTACAACCCTACAATTCTTTGATTTGTAGAACTTTGTTTCTATGACCAGATTCAAAAAGGAATCAAACATATATGTGGAGGACAGGTCCATCAATGCATTAGCCAAGATGGACGTCATGCACAGGATGCCCCTTAAAGCTGTGACTACTGGAAGCTGGGAGTGAACAACAGGGAGTAGATATATATCTTCACATATTTGAAGCTTAATCTTGACTTAATCAAACTAACAAACATCAAATACTGAACTAATCACACCTGAACATCAAATTCATTGTAAGAATCAAACTAATTGAACTTAACAAACTCAAAGTTTTTATACAAATATTTGAAATAAATTGAATTTAAAGATTTCCTAGTATAATTAAAATTAAATTTTGTTTCAACCCCAATTCTTGTTTTAGCCTAAAAGATATGGACAAGGGACTTGTAATAGGGCAGCCCTGTCAGTGTCTGAGTCCCTGCAGGATGAGGGTCAAACAATCTACACTCTCTGGTTCTTTCAACACAGTGCTCCCTTTATTATTGGTTCTGAATCTAAACATAAGCTTTTAGGCACCGATTATCCAAAGAGAACACAGACTTCCCCTCAAGTTTCAAACCAGCTATAGCTATTCCGTCCCTGGGCTCCCAGACCACCATTTTGGGGCAAGCCTCTCATAGGTGCCTTCCCCTCCAGGACCTGTGGCCTGTCTCCCTGCCAGCCAGTTCTCAGGGAAGCCCTGCTTAAGACATGGCTTTTGACACCAAGACCCTAACCCCTGAGAAGGCACTTTTTGTGACCCTTCCACTAGGCTCCCAGACCACAGAGTTATCTGGACACATGACCTGCACTGTTGCGGAGCTCTACCTTAGCTAGCCACCTTGTATCAGAGCCCTCAGATCTGCAACCCCAGCCAGGCACTCTTGCTGGGGGAATTAACTCGCTTATTTTTATAATGATAGCTTTTTACCTATGTGCCTTTGCATAGGGTAAAAATAGACTTGCAAACAGTGTGGCAGTGACCTGCCCAGGTCGGGAAGCCACTGTGGACACGGTCTGGGATATGTCAGGGCACCGAACATATGTGCCTGTGACTGGGCGACCATCCCACCACCCACGTGACCTGGGGAGAGGGAGGACTGCAACAGATGTGAGGGCGGCCAACCCTGGACCCATGCTTCTCCCAGTGCCTTGCCATGATGGCCAGTCATGTCAGCCAGCCCTGGCGGTCCCTGATCCAGGCCAGGTCATGGTGGGCCATTTATTTTATTCTATTTATTTAATGCATTTATACCCCACCCCTCCTGCAAGCAGATTGGGGCAGATAACAAATTTCAAAAAAGTAAAACAACCTTTAAAACAATTATAAAAATATTATAGATAAAATAGGGAGAGGACAACAAATAATAAAGAATAATAAGGAAGGATAGGAGGATAAAAACACACTAACCCACCCTCCCCACCCTCCCACTAACCCACCCTCCCCAAAGGCCTGGGCGAACAGCCAGGTTTTACAAACTCGCCGGAATGTTAAAAGGCTCGGGGCCAGGTGAGCTTCCTCTGGGAGGGAATTCCAAAGGCGCAGCCCGGCCACCGAGAATGCCCTCTCCATTGTGACCCCCTGCTTAACACGGGGGACCTCCAAGAAGGCA
>QEPC01011654.1:2925310-2939057 GCA_003113815.1 Sphenodon punctatus
GCCCTCTCCATTGTGGCCCCCCTGCTTAACACGGGGGACCTCCAGGAAGGCACCCCCGGCAGACCGAAGGAGCCACTCTGGGGCACGGAGGGCGAGGCAATCCCTGAGGTATGAGGGGCCGAGACCGTAAAGGGCCTTATAAATCAACACCAAAACCTTGAACCTGGCTCGGCACGCTATTGGCAGCCAGTGCAGAGCCCGGAGCACAGGTGTTATGTGGTCCCAGTGACCCGTCCCCGAAAGGAGGCGGGCCGCTGCATTCTGCACTAGCTGAAGCCTCTGAACCAGGAACAAGGGTAGCCCCACGTAGAGCGTGTTATAGTAGTCCAGCCTTGAGGTGATGAAGGCATGGACAAGGGAGGCCAGGTCCGGGCCGGAGACGTACGGATGCAACCTCTGCACCAGATACAACTGGTGGAAGGCAGCCTTCACCATCCCCTCTACCTGCTGCTCCAGGCGGAGATCCACGTCCAGCACGACCCCCAGACTCCGGACCTGTTGAGCTACAGGAGGGTGAACCCCCCCAATCAGGGGGGCCGACACCTCCCTCACTCTCCCCACCACCATCATCTCTGTCTTATCAGGGTTGAGCTTAAGTCTGCTCTGCCACATCCATTCTGCCACAGCCTCCAAACAGTGGGATAGCAACGAGACGGCAGGGTCTGGGTCAGTTCAGCTGAGTATCATCAGCATATTGGTGACAGTGCACACTGAACCCTCTCACGACCTCCCCCAAAGGCTGCATATAAACATTAAATAATAATGGAGACAGAATGGAACCCTGCAGAATACCACAGGACAAAGCGCGGGGGCAAGATGTTTCCACCCCCAGCACGACCCGCTGACTTGTCCCTGAGAGGAATGAATGGAACCATTCAAGAACAGTCCCATCCAGCCCCCCCCAGGTCACGCAGCCATGCTAGCCTGATGTGGCCCACTTTGGACCAGTTGAATGGACTTTAGCCTGGTCTGTGACTTTGGGGGTTTCATTAAGTCAGAGACAGGGCTAACTGTTGACACGGCCTGGGGAAATTCCAGGCCAACATCTGGCTATGCATATACAGATGTGCCAGTGGCCCACAGGCCACAGTGGGTCTAAGCGGGCCATCGCTACATGTTTTAGCCACAATTAGTCATTATTATTATTATTATTATTATTTATTATTGTCAGCACTATCCAAACACAAAACCTCTTTTCCTAATGGTCCTACCACTACCACTTTACTTGCACAACTAACACACTGATGGGCTTAAGTGCATCTCATCAAAATTCTCTCAGTGGTCAGAGGACATGGCTGGAGGAGGTTGGGTGTCTCCATCACAGGTGGAAAGAGAGCTGGGCAGGGACTCCAGATGCCCAACAGAAGCACCCATGAAACCTGGGACCAGCTCTGATCACTTCTATATGCCTAAATGTTTGTGTGTGTGTTGCCAGAGTATAATGTAAAAACATATAAATGTTTTCACATGTCAAACCACAGAGAATATATTAAACTTATGATTATAATTAAAACTACAAACACAACATATTGTGAAGAATGTCACAAGCACATTTAATTATGATTCAGTTTTCAGGCATGCATTCAGGAAAAAGAGTTACTGAGTGCCTCCTTGGAATGATTGATAGCACTCAGCAAATTTAAAGAAGATTCGCCAAAACAAAAAACTTTACAGTTTAAAAAAACCTTAAATGCACAACAGTTTTTAAAACGAAAAACTTTCCTCTTTGAAAACATCACAATATCATTTTGACTCTATCTTAAATTCCAAAAAACATACAAATTAATTACAATTACAATTAAAAAACCATTAAACTCCATACATTGCAACAAGACATCAACGCCAAAAACCATGAAAATTATTTCAAAATTTGAGGAATATTTAATATTTTATCCTCATCAACATAAATCTAATATATGTACTTAATTTCTTACCATACATACTTTTATTCATTTTTATCAATAATCAAACTTTCACATTTTTTCATTATTAAACTTTAATTTATCATCGTCATCATCATTCGACAATGAACAATTTTTAAAGAGTGCATTAAGTCTGTTTCTCCATAACTGCATTCTGTACAACAAATTCTATAATGTTCTCTACAGTCACATTGTTAAGTTCATTGTATGAAGTGTATACAATTTGTATACATGTAAAGAACAGATTTAATGCACTCTTAAAAAATTGTCATGCACTCTTGATATTGTGATGTATTCGAAGAGGAAAGTTTTTAGTTTTAAAAACTGTTGTGCATTTAAGGTTTTTTTAAACTGTAAAGTTTTTTGTTTTGGTGAATTTCAAGGTTTTTTTGTGATATGATATATGAGTACATTAATATATTAGTTGTACAACTTTTAAGTGAGTTGTGAAATTATTTTAACAACTGATTAGCACTAGGGAGGGTAGGAAGAGGAGGCAACTCTGGGGTTATGGAGACAAGGGGTGAAAACAGACATGACGCTAAACACTCTTTAACCACCCTTAGTGGTCATTTATGCATGGGGCTAGGGGGTGCTGGGGAAGTGGTTGGGGATGCTGGGTGCTGGGGAAAGTAGGAGCAGGAGAAGGGGGGGGTCAGATCCGGGATGGGGATGTTGTGTGGGGGGCTGTCCACTCACCGCATGCACTCCCACTGCGAGCTCACCCATCACCCCATGTACCCCCACTGCCTTCCCCCCAGCTGTCCGCTCACCTGATGCACCCCCACTGCATGCCCCAGCTCTGCCCTTTCCCCTATGCACCTCCACTGCCTGCCAGCTTCCCCCTCACCACATGCACCCTGCATTGCCTGCTGCCCAGCTCCCCTCTCACCCCATGCACCCTCCACCGCCTGCCACCCAGCTCCCACTCACCCCATGCACTCTGCACTGTTGAACACACCATCCCTATTTCTATAACTATTTCCTGGCTACGGCCCTGATGGAAATAATATCCTATTATCATTGTTAATCAGACAGAAAACAGATGTAACATTTTCTTATAAATGCAATTCCCTTTTTACTAGGTGATAAAAAAACGGTCCTCTCTGTGTACAAGGGAGCAGGGAGATGAAAATAGAACCCAGCCTCAGCTGCTGCTGCTCTCACTGTTCAACTTAGGTGTTGCTTAGTGCTGCATGTAAGAGACAGTGAGTGAGAGAGATTGGGGCGGGAGGGGGCTGGGAAAAGAGGGGGAATATGAAAATGCCTCCCTGGGCTGGCAGCTGGGAAAAGGTCACTGCTGGATCTACTCTGTCCGTTCGCCACTGAACAAGGTCCAAGCAAATCTTCCAGAAAGAGATCTCCCACCAGGGGAAGGGGGGGCGGCCGGCCATCAGATTGCACTTGGCACATCAACAGCTGGGTCCATTTCTAGGTTACACAAAGAGGAGAGAGGCTGCCTCAAGTTATGCTTTGACATCGACTTGAAACCCTGTCAGTTTCATCAGCAAATCACATTCCCAAGGAGCCTGGACTTTATTTTGGAATGATTTGCTACCCCCTCCACCCCCGTGAATCCGCTTCTCTCTTCTTTAAGAAACATGGGGTTGGCACAAACCAGCCATCCCTCTGGGGCTCTTTAGCTCAATAGCTGAAAGAGAAACCAAGCGCCAGTGCCCATGCTCCCCGGGGAAGCCCCTACCCACCCCTCGAGCACTGACACAAAGTTCCAGCGCATTTCAGGAGGGATGAATTATTTGTTGGTGGGCGGGGGGAGACAGCAGCGTCTAAGCCTGTTTGCAAAGAGGAGCTTAACACACGCGAGTCCTAGGGATGAGCAAGCAGAATGCTGTTCGGATGTTCCGATGCTCGGTCGTTTGGTACAAAACCCGAATTCGGGTTCGATGGTTCGGTTCAGCCAAGTTCGGTTTGGCCGAACTTGGCCGAACATTCAAAAATAGTGAAATCGAAAGCAAAACCTAATTTTACGCCCTGGAAAGATGTTTTTCCTGCCTCCAAACTCATCCAAACCTGTCCAAACATGACTGAACTGTTTGGTCATTCGAGAGTTCAGTTCGTATGTTCGGTTCGAACATCCAAACAGACCAAGTTCGATCCGACCTCTGAACATCCAAACCACGTTTGCCCATCCCTAGCGAGTCCTATGTGTTGTCTCCGCCAACACATTCCATCCTGTCCCGGGGAAGTGAGGCCAGCTGAAACTCGCAATGTGAACCCTGCACTCACCTCCTCACCTGCGCAGCAGCAACAAAGCTGGGGGGGAAGGGGGACGCTCTCTTGCCATCCAGCTGATCAAAAATCGGGGGAAACAGCAGGCACAGCGCTGGCCCATTCCCTCCGCTCACTCACTTGAGCCTGGCCAGTTAAAAGTTAAAAGAGAAACTGTGGCAGAAAATATGATATTTAGGGATAAATGAAGATCTTCTTGTTCTAATACAGCTTCATACTGACAATACAACTCTGGGTGTTTTCAGATGTTACGAGATCACAGTCAACCACAGTCAATTTCCTGTGGTGACTGCGATCACTGAACATCTGTTGGGAGGAACTGATGTTCCCCCACAGATGTTACCACAGCGGCGAATCACTTTCACCACGCGAGCGGCCGAAGCGTCGGGACCGGTCACATGGCGAAGGCGATTCCCCACCACGATGAACCCCGCCGTCACTTCTGGACAGCGGCCACGGCCCGGAATCCCCGCAGGGATTCTGGCCCATGGCCAAATCGGGCGAGCGCTGCTGCCGCATTGGCTGCGGCGGCTGCCCGTCTCTCCAGAGGGCAGGTGGCAGGGAGCGTGGAGGGGTGGGGCCGGTGCCGATTGCGTGGTGAAGGAGATTCCCGGCGGGGATGAAGGGGCCCGTCACATCTGGACGGCAATCACAACCCAGAATCCCCACCAGAATTCCGGGTTGTGGTCATTTTGGGCAGGCGCTGCGGCTGCATTGGCCACGACACCCGCCAGTTTCCCAGAGGACGGGTGGCCTAGGGGGTGTGGGGCTGTGCGGCCGCACACCCCCTCCCCCGATTCCCCGCCGGGATCAGCCAGCACGTCTGTTGGCGTGCCAGCGGGGGATCAATAGGTGATTCCGTGACGGGGCCAATACTGGTCCCGTCATGTCTGAAAATACCCGAGGTCACCAGTCAAAAGGTCCTATAGAACAGAAAGCATTTTGTGTCGCATACTGATGTCATATATATATATACAATCATGACTTTTGCAAGATCGAGCAGAAGGACTGGGCAGGACAACAATCCCATTCAAGTATAAATCCTAGCAGCAGCAAGGGAGAGAGTGAAAGGATTGCCTTTGGGAATAGCTTTATTTATTTATTTTTAAATCTCTCTTCAATTTTCAATAAACATTCTCATTCATTACCCCAACATGAAATGTTTGTCAAAATACCCAACTTATCTTACAAAACTGAGATCGTAGTGACTGCCAGCTGGAAAGGTCGTTTTGGTAAAATACATCTCCTTAGCTTGGTTCATCTTAAATTTATCNGCCCTTAGACCAGGAGGGGTATACGATATCAGCTAGAGAACTTGTTGTTCTACTGTACTGAGAATGAACTTGTTATTAATTTTAAGAAATCACAAATTATGGTTGTGGAGAAAAGATCGCAACCACGAATCTGGAATATAAAAGATAACGAGTTCCCACAAGTTAATACCTATGTCTATCTTGGCATTGTTTTCAGCAGCAATGGCCTGTGGGAAAGGCACAGGAAACAATAGCATTAAAAGCTACAGTTGCATATAAAGGGATCTTAAGGTTGGTAGCGAGATCCAAGTTTGTCAAAATGTCTAGTATTTTTGAAGTTTTCAGAGCCAAGGTGAGGGTTCAAATGACTCAGGAGTGTGAGGTGAACCAATTGGCAAAGGCTTCATCATTCTAACCCACCTCGTTGCAGAGATCTGACCTAGGGTGTGTGTGCACAGTCGGAATTGATCGAAGGGGGGGGTCTCAAACCACTCACCATGCCACCCCATATCAATTGGAATGGTTTGTGGAGTTGTAGTCCCACCCCCTAGGGGTATGAAAGAGGGGAGTGCCATTTTCTGATACAGAGAACGGGGAGCCGATTGCTGCCAGTTACACGTAAAAACTGAAATGGCTTTCCATGCTTAATACAATGCCCGTGAGGCCTATGGAGTTGACTACGCCTCCAGAGTTAGTGAGACGGTTATACAGAAAATGTTATATTTCCATTTCGGAGGATCATGGTGAGAGCAGACCTCTGGCTAAGGTCCTTTTTCGCACCCCGCTTCAGGATGAAGAAACCCTTACGGGAATGTCGACTTCCGCTGAGACCCCGGACGGGCTAGAGTTGGAAGAGGAAGGCATATCCCCACTCAGCTCCTCAACCTTGCCCCAAAATTCTGAGGTAAGAAAGATTTTTAGATGGATTAAAAAGGGTTCTCTCTGTCTAGAGATGTGTGTCACAAAGCAGTCCCATGTAAAAAAAAAAAAGATCGCTGGCTCATCAGTGCTTTTAAATCTTGTTCCAGGAAATGTTTGAAGGCCCTACACCGCTCCCCGAAGAGGCTAAACCCCAATCAGAAGGTTCACAGTGTTTTTGTCCTGAGAGGAAAGATGAAAACCAGGATCCTCATATTATTCTGCAAAAGCAGTTTGGGTTGAAAATCTGCAAATCTGATAATGTCGCCCCTTCGAAACGAAAATCAACCATGAGATGTATAGTGAGAGAATCAATCTATGGAATTCTAAAACATTGTATGAGGGAGAAGCTGCATGCAGAGTGTGAAGGTTGTGTTTTTAATGCTCCAGCCCAAATGGCCCACGATTGTCTGACATGGACTTCTGAGGACAGGAACAGAAAGCTTAAATTCGTATGTGATAACCTCTGCTTGCAATTCATCTTTCACATTCAGATGATGTTGGGGTACGCATTACGTTGTTTATGTACCAGGGTATTTTCAGACGTTACGAGATCACAGTGAACCACGGTGAATACGCACCTGTGGTCAATGTGTCTCGAACATCTGTTTGGCGGCCGCCAGATGTTCGCCACGGTCAATACCCACATGGGGTCAATTTGAACCACGCTTCCCAGGCTAATGGGGGGAATGTCCCGGGAAGCGTGGTCAAAGAGATCCCCAGCGGGGACCAAAAAAAAGTAACGTCTGGCCGGGCGCCACGGCGCGGGATCCCCGGCGGGATCCCGGGCCATGGCAAATCTGTCCCAACGTGGCTGCCGCATTGGCCCCACTGCCCGCCCATCTCCCCAGAGGGCGGGCGGCGGGAGAATGGAGGGGGCGGGGCCGTGCGGCTGCACGTTGTGCCGCGCGGCCCCACCCCCTCCCAGATTCCCCACCGGGTTCCCCCGGCACGTCTGTTACGGCATGATGGGGTGATCCCGGCGGGGAATTAATAGGGTGGTTTCGGTATGGGGCCAATGGGCGCCATAACGTCTGAAATCACCCTCAGTCAGGACACTTTTAATCTTACACTTATGCTGTTCTGTAAAGTGGATTCCTCTCCTGATCCTGGAAGCATGTTGGAAGGAATGATCAATCCTGTTGATTCCCGTGTATTAGAATTTGTAGAAATCATGGTTAGAAAAAGACACTTTAAATCCTTTTTTAACAAGAGGAGTGTACAAGAATATTGAGCATTGATGCATACCTAGAGATGTTGTACTGTATTACACATATCTGTATTACACAGATCTGTAAATAAAGTTATTTAAAACTGGCTTTTATGTTTTAAAATTTCATGTTTTCCTGAAACTATTAAATGCTACAAAATGGTCAAACATGCAAACCCCAAAGCATAGTTTGGTTACCCCTCTTAGATTTTCTGTACACTTATGTGAAAAAGAGAACGTTTTAGGTCATTTTAAAGAAATACATATGGCTTGGCTTGGAGCTGGTTGCAGGGGTTGGGTCTTTCAGGCTACCTTTGATTAAGTAGACAATGGGTCTGTCCCACCACTTCTATTGAAGTCAAAGGGGACATCTCCCAACTGTCTAAACTTTCCCCACCCTTGCATTCCTTTTACGGGAAGGGTGCTGCACAACTATGAAGAGAGAGTTAGATTCATTGTCCTCCTAAACCACAACTGCATAGGATCCCCCAAAACTTAGAAAGGCTAATCTTTACCCCCCCCCGCCAAAAAAATCAGCCCTGAATCTTAAGGAACAGTCTTGCTGAAAGGTAATATGCCCAGTTCACAAAAAGAAAAGCAGTTTTTAAAAAGCTGGGCTTTTCTATGCAAGGGCATGGTCTTCAAAGCATTGCCTTGATTGGATCTTTCCAAGGGGCTGGAGTATGATCAAACTTTCCTTTGATTAAGTAGAGAATGGGCTTTGCTGCATACCATTCAAGGTTGGGTGTGGAGTTCAAAGCAATGCCTTGATTGGATGTTCCCAGGGATCTGAAATCTACATAGAAGATGTAACTGAAGGTGTCTGCTCAGCTGGGGAGGGAGTGACCTGGAGCAGGAGAGTTTGCAGGGGAAGCTGGTGCGGCTCTGCCTATCATTTATGGGCCTTCTTCTTCCTCCTCTTGCAGGTATATAATACAGAGGCTGGGACCCTTTGGGTGCCAGCCCTTGGGTGCCAGTCGAAGGGCGGCAGCCAAAGGGTGCCGCCTGTTAGAGGGGCCCATTTGTGGGGACCACAATGGCAGTGCCCCACTCCCTTTGTGTTTTAATATATTATCGCCAGAGGACAGTGCATCAGGAAGACAACTTGTGCCCCCCTGTACCTTCCTGGGACTTTGCCTTCAGCTGTTTGAGGGGCAGGGGATCCCTCTACGGGAACTCCTTGCCAAGCCTTGGTACGCTCTGCTGGCCCCGCCCTACAAGATTTGGCCTGTTGGGCCTAAGGTGGTGTACCAGAAGTCAGGGAGCGGCAACGCAATAGGTCAGCTGTGGGAGAACTGGGAGAAAGAGGCTCGCCCCTCACATAGCGTTTCCCCACACGTTCCTGGGACTTTGTCTTCTGCTGTTTGAGGGGTAGAGAATCCCCCCACAGGAATCTCCCCCCAATCCTTGGGATGCTCTGCTGGCCCCGCCCTATATCATCTGGTCCTGCTGTGCCTAGGGCAGTGTACCGGAAGATAGGGTGCAGTAGCGCAATGAGTCTGCTGTGGGAGGACTGGGAGCAGGAGGCTCGCCCCCCACTTGACACTCTTACGTGAGGATCTGGGCATTTGGGGACTTATATTGTCTATGTTCGTGATTAGGTTTCTATGTATACTGTCTATCAAGAAGTGTATGGAACTTATAATTTGTGTGTGGGGGGAGTTCTCTTTGTTTTTATTTGATATTATGTATCTAATTTGATTCATGTGGCTATAGGGATAGAGTATCTCATCAAATATAGGGTGTATGGCTGACAATACTATTAAGAGATATATGTGTGAAATGCCACCTAAAGGAGTGAAACGAAAAAAGGATAAAATAGAAGAACAAGGAGAAATTATGGCCCTTTCTTTAGATGCCATGTATTCATGGTAGAATTAAGAAACACAGAGAATAAGATAATTAAAAGAATAGAACAGAAGGAAAAGGTTATAGAGAAGAAATTGGAGAAAGTTGTGGAGGAATTACGTAGCATTAAAAAGAAGGTATTAGATTCTGAGAAGAAAATGGTAGAATTAATGGAGCAAAGAGACAAAGTAAATAAGAAAATAGAAGAGATGGGAATTGCCTTAAAAGAGGAAAAATAATTAAATAAAATTAGAGATAAGGAGTGGAAACACTTACAAACTAGGGTGGAGGAGTTAGAAACAGAGGATAGAAAAGATAATTTGAGACTGAGGGGAGTTCCAGAGAAATTGGAGCGTAAGAATTTAAGAGAATTATGTGATGATAAATTAAGTAATATATTTGGTATCAAAATAGAACTTAACTTTGCTTATAGAGTAAACTCATTGGCAGCTAAACAATTAAACAAGTAAGGGATATAATAGTACAATTTAGAGGTAGGAGGATGGGACCATGTTATGAGAAAATCATGGGAAGGCTTAGAAATAGAAAATGCAGGTCGTAAGATTGAGAAATATGTGGATCTGCCATATGAGGTGGTTAGAAAGAGGAGAGAATTTAGAAGTTTAACGGTAGTTTTAGCAGCACAAGGGATCAGATGTAGGTGGTTGATGCCAGCAAAGCTTAAAAAAAAAATTTCTAAAGAAATTGTCTCCATCTTAAATAAGGAGGCAGCAGATTGTTTAGTAAAAAAATTAAGCACTCAACAAGAGTAAGATAATTTATAAAGAAGGATAAGAAAAGTGTAATAAAGAAAAAAAGGGGTAAAGGGAAAAGAAAAAGGAAAGAGAAAATCTTATCATCTCTCTCTCTTTCTATCTATCTATCTATCTATCTAAAATAAAAGTAAATTTAAAAAATGAAGACAATATTATCTATTAATGTTAATGGTTTAAATAACCCCAAGAAGAGGAAGAAGATCATATATATGTTGCAGAAAGTTAATGTAGATGTGGTTTTTATGCAGGAAACTCATATAAAGCAAGTTAATATTAATTTATTAAAAGAAATATTTAAAGGCACAATATATGAAGCCTCAGGAGGGGTTAAAATGGTGTTTTGATAGGAATTCGATTGGGTATAGAATTTCAGTTAATTGATATTAATAGAGATGTTGAAGGTAGGTATTTGATGGTAAAAGGGATATTGGAAATGAGGAAAGTCACCTTAGTGTCAGTATATGCTCCAAATGGAGCTAAAGTGGTGTTTTTTGAGTTGTTAGTTAAAACATTGCAGGAATTTGCTGAAGGGGATCTGCTGATAGCAGGAGACTTTAATCGGGTTATGAATTCAAAATAAATAGAAAGTCAAATAAAGGAGAGGTTACCCGTAAAGGTGGGAAATTTCCTAAAGCATTTAAGAAATATTGGAATGATATGGGTCTCTGCAATATATGGAGACAATTAAATCCAGAGTTAAGGGAGTTTACATATTTTTATGCTCCTCATTATACCTTCTCAAGGATAGATATGATATTTGTCTTATATTTGAGGTTTAAAGAGATAGATAGCTGTGAAATAACCCTAGAATATACTGGGATCATGCTGCAGTTAAATTAAAATGGGGTTGGAAGGGTAAGAATTGGCAGAGGTGGAAACTAGATGTTTTATATGGCCAATGCATCTATTAGGGACAGAATTAGGGAAGATATAAAGGAATTCTTTGAAATAAATAAAGATGGAGAAGTAGAAAGTGGAAAACTGTGGGATGCATTAAAGCATATGTGAGGGACCGACTAATGAATTATATCAGCTATGAAAGAAAACAGGGGAGATTGGAAAGAGAAGGGATCAGGGAAAACCTATTGGCTGCTGAAAGAGAATATATTGATAATCCCTCATATGAAAATTACGGAAAAGTGAAATTGTATAGAGAGAGGTTGAATAGCTTGGATATGTTGAAAATGGCTAATTTATACAATTATACTAGACAGCGTTTTTTTAAGGAAAGGATAAAGCAAATAAGATGTTGGCCAAAAGGGTAAAAAAGAGGTGGGAAAAGGATAGAATTATGGAAATTAGCTTAGATTCTGGGGTCAAATTGGTGAAACAAAAGGATATAATAGAAGCCTTTAAATAATTTTATAGGAAATTATATTCCTCTGATGGTTTAGATGAATTAACTATCAGGAGATTTCTATGTAAGGTTGATTTACCTAGACTTCCAGATGAGTTTAGAGAAAGATTAAATGAAACAGTAGACTAAGAAGAAGTCGAAGCTGCAATAGATAGAATTAATATGGGAAAAACTCCAGGATTAGATGGGCTTCTGGGGAATTTTTATAAATTGTTTAAGAAAGAATTGGGAAAAGAAATAGCTGACAATGTAGTACAAGAAGGCAAAATACCAGAATCATGGAAAGAGGCTTGTATAAGAGTTATCAGGAAGCCAGATAAAGAGAAAACTAAAATGGGTTCTTATCGGCCAATTTCTTTGTTGAATGGGGATTATAAAATCTTTGCTTCAATTTTGGTAATTCGTCTTAATGAGGGGATAGCTAGGAATATTCATAATGACCAAAAAGGTTTTATATCAAGCCGTTATTTGTCAGATAATATTCAATGATTATTAGATATTATACAACATTCCAGAAAGGAGACACTTCTCTGTGTGTTTTTGGATGCTGAGAAGGTATTTGATCAAGAGTGGGCATATTGGGTATTTTCAGACGTTACGGGGCCCTTTGGCCCCGTACCGTAACCAACGTCTTCGTTCCCCGCCGGGGTCACCCCGGCACGGCCCAACAGACGTGCCGGGGGGATCCCGGCGGGGAAAGTGGGAGGGGCCGGGGCCGCGCGGCGCAACGTGCGGCCGCACGGCCCCGCCCCCTCCACGCACCCCGCCGCCCGCCCTCCGAGGAGACGGGCGGGCGGCGGGGCCAATGCGGCCGCCGCGTCTGGCCGATCGTGCCACGGCCCGGGATCCCGCCGGGGATCCCGGGCCGTGGCACGCGGCCAGACGTTACTTTTTGTTGGCCACGGCCCGCGGTCCATTTGACCACGCTTCCCGGGACCTTCCCCCGGCTAGCCCGGGAAGCATGGTTCAAATTGACCCCATGTGCCGATTCAGCGTGGCCAACATCTGGCGCGCGCTGAACAGACGTTCAGGTTCCTTTCGCCCCGCCGCGGGGTTCACCGTGGTTCAGTGTGGTTCAGGGTGATCTCGTCACCTCTGAAATCACCCATTTACAGGAAGTTCTTCAGAAATTTGGGTTTGGGGAGGTATTTAAGACATGGATATCACTTATCTATAAACATCCAACTGCAATAGTAGCAGTTAATGATAAATTTTCAGATAAGATTAAGTTACAAAGAGGCACTAGGCAGGGATGTCCATTATTCCCGATCCTAATTAATCATTCTATAGAACCATTGTTAGGGGGATGAGGACAGATAAGGCCATTCAAGGGGTAAAGATTCTGGATAAACAGCTGAAAATTATGGAGTATGAGATGATGTGGCATTGACATTACGATCTCCCTATAAATCGCTACAGAAGGTTTTTGGATGGATAGAAGAATTTGCAACAGTGGCAGGATATAAAATAAATATAGAAAAAACAGAACTATTGGGGATCAGGGTGTCTGAAGAAGAACAGGACAGAATAAAGAGAGAATATAATTTAAAATGGGTAAAAAATGCTGTAAGATATTTGAGAATTTAGATTTCAGATAGCCCAGATAAGTTAATTGAAGAAAATCATTTAAGGATATTAAAAAAGATAGAAAAAGAAATACAAGAATGGAAAAAGAGAAATGTTCATGGTTTGGGAGACTGACCTTATTCAAAATGATGTTCCTCCCCAAATTGTTGTTTTTATTTATTACTATCCCAATTGAACTTCTTGTAACATTACTTAGGAGCTGGCAAAGAAAGATGGAACAGTTTATAGGGGAAAAGAAAAGGAATAGGATACCTTCTTTAGTTTTACAGAGAAGGGGTGATTTCAAACGTGACGGGCACCCAGTTCACCACAGTGGATTCCCGGTGGGGGTGAACCGAACAACCACCCCCCAGGGCGAATAAAAGCCCCGAGCAGATGTTATGGGACCAAGACCATGACAGGGAATTGGGCCGGCAGATCATGGGCTGGGGCAGAGCAACAGATGTGACACCAATTCCCGGCCGTGGTCAAAACACCCAGAAACCACCGGGCAGGGGCGGGACACAGACATGGCCGCCTGACGGCAAACGAAGCCAAAAGGCACACAAGGGAATGCCCACACAAGGGAAATGGGAAGGGAGGGGGGACAAGGGGCAAGGTACAGGCAGCAGCAACCCCCACCCCCA
>QEPC01011654.1:2948961-3000232 GCA_003113815.1 Sphenodon punctatus
CCTGCCTCAGTCTACCTGCCTTCTGCTCATGCCACGCTGCCTGTCTGCTCGCCCAGGTTGCAAAGCTCAAAGCCTGCCTCAGTCTGCCTGCCTTCTGCTCATGCCACGCTGCCTGTCTGCCCGCCCTGTGGACAAAGCTCAAACCCTGACCCAGTCTGCCTACTTCTCATACTAGGGTGGCTGTCTGCCTGCCCTGGCAACCATGGGTGATGTGCCCCACTGGCCTGGTAATCCCGCTGCTGCTGTCTGTTGGTCCATGGCTGCTCTTCCCTGGCAAATCCAAATGTGCCCACGCAATCCTGCTGCTACTGTCTGCTGCTGTCTGGAAGCTCTTCCCTGGCAAATCCTACCATCCTGGCTCCATGGGTGCTGTGCACAGGCAAATCCTGCTGCTGCTGTCTGCTATGCAATGTGTACTGTGCCCTGGCAATCCAATGTCTGCCGCTGCTGCCAATGCCGCCTCTGCTGTGCCACAGATTCTGCTACTGGGCAATCCAATTTCTGCTGCTACTGCCAATGCTGCCTCTGCTGTGCCATGGGTTCTGAGACCAGGCAATCCAATGTGTGCTACTGGGTGTCCACGTAATTCACCACCGGGCAAGACTTGACCAATTGGCAATAGAGCTTCTTGAGTTCTGTTGAGTACGAGCCAAGCCTGCAACGCCCGGCTGAGTGGGGGTGCTGCCAGCCTCCAAGCCCTGGCCAGGCCTCTGCCGCTGCTCCACCTATGCCAGCCAGCCTGTAAGCCTCTCTTGGTTATTTCCTCACCTGCCTCAGTGATGATGCTGGATACCTCCTCTAAGTCCAGATAGCTGTCTGTGTCCAACAGGAACAGAGCCGGCTGTCCCTGGGCCATGCTGTAAGTGGATAAGGACCCTCCATGTCGGAGCTGTCATTCCACCGTATCAACAAGCAGCCACTCCAGCCCCAGGACCCACACTCAGGGTTCTGAGGTCTATGTTCCAGGCAGGGAGGGCTGTCCATCCATGTCATCCAGAAGCTGCCACTCTAGTCCCAGGACCCACCATCAGGGTTCTGGGGTCATCATTCTGCTCATGGGGAGTTGTCATTTCATCACTTCAAGAATCAGCCACTCCAGCCCCAGGACCCACCATCAGGGTTCTGGGTCCTACATTACAGGCAGGGAGGGCTGTCCATCCACATCATCTAGAAGCTGCCACTCCAGCCCCAAGACCCACCGTCAGGGTTCTGGGGCCTATGTTACAGGCACGGGGGGCTGTCCATCCACATCATCTAGAAGCTGCCACTCTAGTTCTAGGATCCACCATCAGGGTTCTGGAGCCATCATTCCACTCACAGGGAGCTGTCATTCCACTGCATCTCAGACAGCCACTCCATCCCCAGGTCCCACCCTCAGGGTTCTGGTGCCTACATTCCAGGCAGGGAAGAGTCCCGGCCGGGTATTACAGGCTGGCATCCTACTCGCCAGATCTCAACCAACTCTTCTGCAAATTGGTCAAGTAGCCTTGCCCAGTGGTGATTCACGTGGCCAGCCAACCAGCCAGCCAGCCAGACCGACACCGCCTGCTGTGAGGGCAACTAGAAATGGAGGACTCAGCCAGCATAGAGGAAGCAGAACTGGAGGCCTGCTGCTGCTGCTGCTGGGTCTCTGACAGCCTGCCATGTCACCACGAGCACCCCCAGGGGCCAAGCACTGAGCCAGCCTGCCCAGGCAATCTGAGGTGCCAAGCACCAAGCCTTCCTGGTTTCTGCTGGTGCCGCTTCTGGGTCTCTGACGGCCTGCCATGCTGCCATGGGCACCCCTGGGGGTCCCTGGCTTTTCCCCAAGCCTCATGGCAGGTCCAAACTTCGCCAAGCCAAACGACCAAAGCCGAACTCAGTTTTCGAACTGAATGACCAAATGACTGAACATCCAAAACCTGTTCTGTTCGCACAGCCCTATTAATAAAAGTCCTAATCTGTTCCCAGCCAAATCAAATACAAGATGGACACACTTCATCCCGAATGAGTCAAGCACTGGATACTTTGGGAAGGACAAGGAATCTCTAAAAACCATGGCCACAGTGTCCCCCCCGGTCTCTGCTGAAGCTGCACTGAATACCCCACCAGAACTAGCCCAGATGCCTCATCCAGCCAGGTTTCCATAATACACATGAAGTCAGTGGCCTCATCCAGAATAAGCTGGTATGATATGAATGATCCTAACATCTAGTAGCAAAGGTTTGCAAGACTGGGTACATATTTTGTGTAGATCTTGACAAAATCTTCTATTTTGGAGAACCCATTTTTAAAAAGATGCAGTAATCATTTATTAAAAAAAATTTCATGAACATTTTGCCCAATTTTACAAATTCACTGCCATTTTAATTAATTTCTTGTTAAGTCCAGTGGGCTTCATCAACATATTTATACCAAAGCAATACAAATGCTGGTGCCTGCTAGTGGAATGGCAAAGCAGAGAATTTGGAGCAAGCGACTGATAAGAAAACCAAGAGAAGCAAGTTGCAGTATTTTCCTCTAAATAAAACCAATATGCAGCATGTCCTTCAGGGAGAGAGCCATTAGTGAGTGTTCACCCATAAAATCTTACGGCCCTTTTTAAACGGGGCGGGGGGGAGGATCCAGTGGAGGCGGATGTGCAGCTGTTCCCACGGGCACATGCCTATCTCCATGCATGGAGCAACTGGCATTGGAGCTTGTTGCTCCATGCGTGGGTGATGGGTGGAGCGTGGGAGCATGCATGCCGCCCCACCCACTGCCCCCGGTGTTCCCATGGGCGCCCACCCATCCCTTCGCACCTGCTGCAGCATTTGCATGACCTCCCCCCCATGCACATGTGTGCGGGGTGTGAGTGTGTGTGTGTGTGTGTGTGTGTGTGTGTGTGCCCATGTGAAAAGAACCTTAGTATGTAGAGAGAGAGAGTCTGACTTTGGATGGAAATGGAAAAAATTATGACCCATCTTGCATGTATCTAGACTAAAGATTGAGGGACTGTCCATCTCCAACTCCTCTAGCTTTACTGATTTATTTTACATGTTCAAAGTTCTCCTGAGCAAAGTTTCCTACATGTATACAAAATAAATATGAGCTAACTCTACTTCTGTTACACCAGGTGTTTTTTCTTTTTTCCACTGTGCAAGCTCTCAGCAGGAAGAAATCAAGATAAATCCACTTGAAGCAACAGAATCATGCTGATTTATGCCAGCTATGGCTACAACCTGCTTTCTCTAAGAAAATACATACAAATCGGTATGTGAGGCAGAAGAGAATCAGGCTTCAGATGAACACCTAAATGGAGTGGCTGCACAACTCTGCCCAATCAAATTGGTAGAGTTTCTTCTTTCTTTACTCTTGCTTTCTACTGGTAGTTAATGATAGTGCAAAGGGCAAAGCAGTGGATAATTGGTAACAGCTTTCACAAAAATAAAAACAGACTCCCATCTCAAAGGAAAAAAATAATCATCACATTCATTCACATTGGGTGAAAACAGTTTGCGTGGGCTGGGGACTCACCATCACATTTCCAGGCCATCTGTTGCTGCCCTGGCCCAGGTAGGTGGTTGGTCTGAATGTGGTTGCCCAAAATATCCCAGACCCACAGTCCTGGTCAAGGGCTGCTCTGGTGGGCCAACATGGGCCTGCACGTCTGTTCCTGCTGCTATCCTCCACAAGGGATATGGGAACATCATGGCAGGTGGCCATGGCTGCCTGTGATTGGCCATCATGGCTGCTCATCATGGTGGGGGATGGGATGCTGGCAGTGTGCCGTGGGCAGGGACACTCGTTTGTTCTCTTACCCCGATGGGTATGGGGCAGGGGAGGGCTTGCCAGATGTCCTAGTCGGGCGCACTTCCATTCAGTGCCTTTTCCTGATCAAATCAGGAGCACCCACCCCTGGCTGTGTACCTGGTGCACTGGCTGCACGTCAGTTTTCACCCATTATTGCAGAAGCTTGCAACTAGTTCAATTGCTCAATCCAAATAGAATTTTTGTCCTCTTGGAAATTCTGACGCATCACAACTGATTGGAATGAAAACACTAAATGTCAAAAAATCTTGCAAAAGAAAAAATTCCAAAATTTAAATTTCAACTGTTCAAACTTTGAGTTAGGGAAATTAAAAGTTTTTGCCGATTTCAAATGAATCCTTGCCCAAACTCTGTCAAGTGAATGGTGAACATTATGGGAAAATTCAGGGAGCAGGCAACGTTCTTTCCTCTGGGACTTGCTCCCAAATAACATTTCACAGCATGTAGTGCTGATCGGCATCGCCTAGCAGCGTCAAATTGCTTGAAAATTACTGAAAGGAATATCTATGTTGATAAACATGGCTTAGGGGGGGAAGAGTCATCATGGATTTAGGAAAGGAAGTCATGCCTCACTAATGTATTCTAATTTTTTAGGGTGTAAATAAGCATGTGCAAAAGGGTGAGCCGGTCGATATAGTGTATTTGGACTTTCAGAATGTGTTTGATAAGGTCCCTCAAGAGAGACTCTTGAGGAAATTAAAGAGTCCTGGGATAGAAGGCAGTGTCCTACCATGGCGCAGCAACTGGTTAAAAGATAGGAAGCAAAGATTAGAACTAAATGGTCAGTTTTCACAGTAGAGAGAAGTAACTAGTGGAGTGCCCTAGGAATCTGTACTGGGACTGGTGTTGTTTAATATATTCATTAATGATCTGGAGAAGGGAGTAAAGAGTGAGGTGATCAAATCTGCAAATGACACAATTTTATTCAAAGTAATTAAAACCTGAGCAGACTGTGAAGAATTGTAGGAGGATCCGAGACTGGGTGACTGGTCATTGAAATGGTAGATAACATTTAATGTGGCCAAGTGCAAAGCAGTGCACCAAAGGAAAAATAATCCAAACTACATGTATAAAATTCTGGGTTGTAATTTAGGAGTTAACAGTCAAGAAAAGGATCTTGGAGTCATTGTGGACAATACATTGAAATCTTCAGCTCAGCGTGTAACTGTGGTCAAAACAGCAAACAGAATGGTAGGAATAGTTCGAAAAGGGATAGAGAATAAAACTGAAAATATGGTCATTCGTCTATATAGATCTATGGTACAACTACATCTATGGGTGATTTCAGACGTGACGTTAACACGGTGAACCACGGTGAATACCCACCTGTGGTCACCGTGTCCCGTACGTCTGTTTGCGGCGCGCCAGATGTTGGCCACGGTCAATACCCACATGGGGTTCGTTTGAACCACGCTTCCCGGGCTAGCTGGGGGAAGGTCCCGGGAAGCGTGGTCAAACGGACCCCGGGCCGTGGCCAAGGAAAAGTAACATCTGGCCGTGGCACGATCGGCCGGACGCGGCGGCCGCATTGGCCCCGCCGCCTGCCCATCTCCTCGGAGGGCGGGCGGCGGGGTGCGTGGAGGGGGCGGGGCCGTGCGGCCGCACGTTGCACCGCGCGGCCCCGGCCCCTCCCACTTTCCCCACCGGGATCCCCCCGGCACATCTGTTGTGCTGTTATGGGGTGACCCCGGTGGGGAACGAAGCCGGTGGTGCCGGTACGGGGCCAAAGGGCCCCGTATCGTCTGAAAGTACCCTATAGTACAACTATTATGTGCAGTTCTGGTTGCCCTATGTCAAAAAAGACATAATAGAACTAGATAAGGCACAGAGAAGGGTAACAAAAATGATCAAGGTACTATGGAACGACTCCCTTATGGAGAGAGACTTGATTGATTGGGACTCTTCAGCTTGGAGAAGAGACAACAGAGGGGATGGATAGAAGTTTATAAAATCATGAGTGGTGTGGAACATGTAACTAGGAAGCAGTTATTTACCCTAACAGTACTAGAACAAGGAGACACTCCTTGAAATTAACTGGCAGCCGAGTTGAAACAAATAGAAGAAAGCATTTTTTTCACTCAACTCACATTTAAGTTGTGGAATTTGCTGCCAGAGGAAGTGGTCAAGGCAGGTAGTGTAGCTAGTTTTAAGAAAGGATAAGTTCTTGGAGGATAGGTCTATTAATGGCTATTAGCAAGTAGGTTTTGGGGATGTAATCTTTACTGTTGGGGTCTGGAACAACAGGGAATGGATTGTCCATTGTGATCTCTTGGGTACGTCTCTCAAGTGACTGAGGTTGGCCACTGTCGGAGACAAGCTGTGGCTTGATGGACCATTGGTTTGACCCAGTATGGCATTACTTATGAGGTGAAAACAGATGTAATGCTAACTCCATTTTAACATTTCTTATGCATGTTGCAGGGTTGTATTGGTGCCCTATGCAGCCTTGCAACATGCATAAGAAATGTTAAAGTGGAGTTAGCATTATGTCTGTTTTACCCATATTCTTATTGAAAGCAACATTCTCCAGTAGAAAAGTTCTTACAAATCAATGTTCTGAATCACAAAATATTCCCATCAAAAATTCAGGAACAGCCCTGTTTAAATCCTATCTTGAAAATCGGCTCAAACAAAATGTTGCTCAACCAAAATACTGGTGTAAGTTGCAGCTTTCTTCATTGGAAATGTCTTGTCCTGAGCCTCTCACAAAGAAATAGCAAACTCATAGCAACTGTCAGCTCAAGCATCACAAACAATCTCATGCTGTGATTTGCAAACCACTTGTTCAGTTCAGTTTATTTATTTATAGTGTGACACATAGTCATTGCGAAATGATATAAGTAAAACATAAAATAAAAACAACATATAATATAAGTTACTATTCGCACAAGTACTCTTTACAGTTCATTAAACCAATACACTCAGCAGATATCAACTTTTGATAGACAAATAATAGCATAAAGCTTATAACAAGTCAAATGAAATCAAAACAGGTCTCCTCATTATTAAGATTTAAATTCTAAAAATGCTTCCTTTTTAGCGAAAGCTTTAACTAAGAAAACCATAACCGTGCATGTAAGCTCCTGGTGTACATCAGAGAGAAAAATAAAAAGCAATTCAGAGGTTGACCTCCCAGGAAATTTATCTAACCAAGGAGCAAAATAGAGCTCTCTTAAGGGCTGATAGAGCTGGCAGTCAAATAAAATATGGACAACCGTCTCCACCTCCAATTGATAAAGGTGCAAAGGCTAGAGGCAAAAGGTATAGCCAGTTGACACCCTTCCAAAATTTTAGTCGGCAATGCATTCGACCTGGCCAGGCAAAATAATTTAGCCTGGACAGGTGAGCATGGATAATGCCAATATTTGACCTTTGTACCTTGGGGCAGGACCAGAGTATAATAGAGACCCATCAATGGTGTAGCAGTTGCTACTGCCTGATCTTGTTGGGAAGCTATATCATTCAGTCTAGTTTTTAACTCCGCTCTAGCTGCCCTAAATCCCTTCTGCTGGCAATAAGTGAGAGAAAAGCCCAACCGTTGAATCTGACAGGCCATCTCTACCTGCCATGCTGATTTAAAAGGATCTTGTCTCAAATATCTAAACATACCCTCAGTTTCTGAGAACTTCAATCTCAGTCAAAGATGGACTGCAAATCTCTGGGCCACCTTATTCCAACTTATCTGAGCAAGCTGAAGTCGCAGCGCTGCAGAAGGTATACCAATCAGTGTCTGCAAAATTTTCTGAAGAAAGTCCATTTGAACACCATCTAAATTGTAGGGTCTCACTACAGTCCACAGCGCTGCCCCATATAATAATTGAGATCGAATCTTAGCATTGAATACACGAAGGACCACTTGCTCTGAAAGCTACAAGACTTCAGCGGGACTACTCTGGAGTAAGTGGTTTAAGTCCCCATTTCACAGGCCCCATTTCTTTGGATGCTGACTCCCCACCAGTTATCGACCTATTTCCAACCTTCCCTTTTAAGGGAAGGGAATTGAATGTGTAGTTGCCCAGCAGCTGTAGGATCATCTCAATGTTGTTGGACTCCTGGATCCATTTCAGTTGGACTTCGTCCTCAGTATAGCATGGAGACCGCGCTTGTGGCCTTGGTTGATGACGTGCCCCTGGAGATTGACAAGGGAAATTCTACCCTGTTAGATCTTCCGGTGACCTTTGATACAGTTGATCATGAGTTTTTGTTGACATGTCTGCAGGACCTGGCAGGGGAGCATGAGACCACTCTTGAGTAGTTCTGCTCCTTCCTGGCAGGGAGATCCCAGAGAACAGAGAGTGGTGATTGGTGATTGTTCATTGTCTCCTCCGGACTTCCCTTGTGGGGTCCCACAGGGTTCTATTCTGCCTCCCCTTTTGTTCAATGTGTATCTGAGGTCATTCAGGGAATAAGGGTGAAGTGTCATCAGTATGTTGATGACACCCAGCTCTACCTCCTTTTCATCCAACCCAGGCCCCTGACATCTCAATGCCTGGCTGCTGTTGGAGACTGGATGAGGATAAGTCAATTGAGACTGAATCCAGACAAGACCGAAGTAATGATGGTTGGCCGGCTTTGTAACCTGGAGGGAATTGGGACTCTTGTTACTGACAGAATCTGGCCACCTCTGGGTAATCAGGTTTGCAGCCTTGGAATGTTTCTGGATCCCTTGCTGTGCCTGGATCTTTAGGTTGTGGTGGTGGCCAGGAACACTTTTCACCAACTTCATCTGGTGAGGAGACTATGGCCTTTTCTTTCTTATTCAGATCTGGCTACTGTCATTCATGATTTTATCACATTTATCAAATTCATGATTTTATCACATGATTTTATCACATTACTGCACTGCACTCTACATGGTGCTGCCCTGTCTGAAAGCTGCAGCTGGTGCAGAATATGGCATCCTACCTCCTTTCGGGGACAAGTCACTGGAAGCACATAACACTGGTGCTCCGAAGTTTGCACTAGTTCCCTGTAGATTTCTGGGAACAATTCAAGGTGCTGGTTTTGACCTTTAATTTCCTAAATGGTCTGGGCCCTACACATCTGACGGTCTGACTATCCTTCCATGTCCCATTGTGGCCCCTGCGATCAGCCAGGAGCGCCTCCCTGTGGGTATCGTCTGTTAGCCTTGTTCATATGACAAGGATCATGGGGGGCATTCTCAGTTGCTGCCCCAGTGCTTTGGAACTCCATTTCCCTGGAGAGTCGCATGAGCCCAAGCCTGAATATCAATGTAGGGGGGGAGGGAGGAAGGAATATTGAACACAGGGAACACAGGGAGGGGCAAAAACAAAAAATAACACCTAAATCTATCTAATATAACCTAAATAAATGATAATAGGGAGGTAAATGGGTTGGATGGGTGAAATAGGAGGATGGCAATGGATTAGGAATAGGAAGGAACAAAAACTGCTGGGAAAGAGGGAGCCTTCAGAAACGCCTGCTGTTCAGGAACAGTGACTAGCTCAGAAGGAGGGGTGTTGGGAAGGGGGGAGGCAATCAGTTTTGTTTCTTGCTGCACCCGCCTCACCGCAAGCCCCATTGGCTCCGTGCAGCCTAGCCTGAGGCGAAAAGGGATGGTGATTGGGTAGACTGGCTGCTACTCCAAGCCTCTCCACCCCTGGTGCCTGGAAGTCTGCTCCTCAGCTGACTCCCCCGTCCCGTCCCGTTTTGCCTTCCAGTGACATGTTTTTGCCACCCAAACTCACCCGAACGCAATCCGAACTGACCTAACTGTTCGGTCATTTTGACATTCGGAATTGAGTTTGGTTCGGTCATTTGATGTTCGAATTTGGGTTCGGGTTCAGTCATCCGAACAGGCCGAGTTTGGGCCGAACTCCGAACTTCCGAACTGCGTTTACCCATCCCTAACATTCTATTGAGGTATGTGGGTAGTAATATTTGTTATTGAAATATTCCACCTTGGTACATTCAGGCTGTTTAATTAGCTGGTTATCCTATCCTATGTGGTGGGCTCTTGCTTTTTAAAGGTGAAGGAAGTGTTAAAGTCCACAAAACCTGACTCTGGCTTGCATGCTGCATTAGGATTGATGGTCATGATCATGTAGTACCTGATTCACACCAGCAGCCCTCAGTTACAGGTGTAATCCCACTGCAGTCAACAGGGCTATTTTGCTTAAATGGGCGTTGCAGAATACAATCCCCCAAACCTAATGAAACTAATCAAGAACAGGGCACAGCAGAAAGCACTTTATGCAGGCACTTAGCAAAAGGATAACAGGGAAAGTGTCACTAGTTCTGAACATTAAGCTTAATAAAAGACAATGAAGAAAATCAACTTCAACAAACAGTGCTCATTTGTCTTCCTCAGCGTTTCTCTTCCTACACCGACACTGACATCGTTTTGGGGGGAAATAGGAAATCCTACTCTACCATGGCTCTTTGTGCACACACCTCCATTTGCAACGTCAGTGCATAAGAAAGGAAAAGTCATGCCAGCAATTTTATTACATGTGGCTCGTTAAACCTCCTCCACACCCACACACCCATGCTAGAGTTGCATACAAGCAGGTCCTTTGCTGAAAAACAGAATTGCCTGCCATTACCAATGGAAAACCAGTACAAATAAACTAGCGCAAGATGGAGTCTCTGCACCTCCTAAAAAAAAATGATTAGCATGAGGTATTTAGCACCAGAGTGAGTCCCACCAAAGTGAATGGATCTTGTGTTGGTGCTAAGAGCTATCGCTGGTGCCAAATGCCCTGATGATTATGCTGTTACTCACTGACTTCTATTTTATTACTGTTGGTGATATCAGAGGCGGAAAGCTCATTCCATTCATTGGCTTCAGTTTATTAATGTCCATATGAGCATGACTCTGCTGTACTTAGTGTTTTAAACAGTAGTGGGTAATCCATAGCCCACACAGGCTGTATTAGTAAATGCAGGGGAGGAAGCACTGCCAGAAGCACTGAAGAGGTGGTTGCTTAGCTTACTACTGTTGAGCCAAGTAGCATGGCCCATTTTGTGATGGAAGCCCGCAGGGGGTGTTAACAAATGTGATGGTGGCCTGCTGTGGTCTACGGGCTTGTTAAGGGGCATCCAGATATTTGCCCTGGAGTTTTCCTCTGGAGATATCCAGAGTCACAACCCAGGCTAGCTGCTACTATGCCTTAGGAAAAGCATGCCCACCCGGGCTACATAGGCTATTACATGTGGTAGTCTACTGTTCTCTGCCTGGTCCGGATTGACCCCCATGATGGGCACCATGGCAGATGTCATTGGCTGCCATGGCCACCTGTCATGGGTGGGGAAGGTGGGCCACTGGGCACAGCACAGAGGAGGACCTGGCTGACCACATGTTTGTGCAATGCCCTGCCCCCTCCTGGACCTGGCCATGTGAATATTTGTTCTGTACTATCCTGGTCCAGATTGTGGCATGATGGTGGACTGCTGCTCTCACGTACGTTTTTACCCAGGGTGACATAACATCCTTGCTCCTCCTCATACCCTTTCCTCCTTCTCTGGCAATCAGAGCATTAAGAGCTATTGATGAGCCCCAGGCTGCGTGGGGGGAGGGGGTAATAGGCAGGAAGGGGGGGGAAGGGTAACAGGAAGTACCCCCTCCCATCAGTGTCTCTTGGAAGCATTTATTCACATTTTTCTCCTACCTTATACTCCACCCTCATCTCCCCAGAGCTGGTTGCTCTGCATAGTGTCCCCTGTCACCCTCCTCTAATAATTAATATTCACTATGTGCATGCCAGACTCACACAGACAAGCCACAACAGGTCAGTGGAGGAGAAACTTTGGCTTTGGGACTTTCCAGGGGTGGCTGCAGCTCATGACTATGGCAAAGAAGCAACTGCAGCTGTTGTGGGTGCTTGAGAGCCAAAGATCTGGTCCTTTGATGAATGTAGGCTGCCCACCACTTATTTAAGGTATACATTTATTATTGTACAAGGCATGAGGAGGTGCCAACCAAATCCTGAGCTTTGTTTAAAAAGACAGAGCTGCAGTGACTTCAGTGGAGAGTGTCTTTATCCTAGAATGAAAGTTCATGCAAACAAATAAATTTGTCGAATTTGTGCTATCCGAACCAAAACCATTGAAGTGGATAAAAACTACTATTCATTTGCATTTTGTTAGATACCAATTTGGAATATTTTGATTTGGTATTTTGGATATTTCATTTTAGCACAACTGTGCACTCACAGCCACTGCAACAAGGTAACCGAAATACTGAAATAACAAAAATGAAACAATGAAATAAGCAATGTAACTGAATGCAAAAACTGAATAAATGGATACACAAACCCCCATTTTGGTTGCCTAGTTAGCTATCCAAAAACGTGAATGAGATCCATAAATACAAAATCCACTATCCAATTCAGCTCTCCTAAAAGCAGTTGAGGGTATGAGTCCCTTTTCATGAAAGTAAAATAAATAGAGAATACCTGATTTACTTTCAGCTCTCCTATAGAGATTGCCTACCTCTCAAGGAGACATTTGCAAGCAGGCAAGATTATTTACCTGGGAAGTCTGGTTTTGGAGTCCTTGAAAGAAGATGAATTTTGGACCCAAATTTTCACTTTTATAGCCTCACTTATTCATTATTAGTATACCTCAGAAAATTGCTATGTGCCCTGTATGGAAGACTAGGAATATAGGCATATTAGAGGTGTCCAAACCATTTGAGGGATTTACCAGTGAGGTAGATGTGATCTGAAATCCTCTTTCCCCCTTTCCATCAAAAGAGTCATGCCAAGGCAAGCAGATGCCGATATATTCCCAGTCAATAAGTGCAATTTTAGGCTTTCCTAAAGAGCATAAACAAGACACAGTAGAAAGATAAATAAAACAGGAGGAAATGTGTCTCATGTTCTCTCATCCCAAATAACTCCACAGCCTCCTGCTTGTATTTCATCAAGGATCCTAGTCAGGCACCACAAGTAAATGAAAGCTGTTAGCATACAGACTCTCCATTAAAGGTACATCAGACACTCCTAATAAAAGCTCAAAATGTGGAACTTAATAATCTACCAGATGTTTTTATTTACTAGTTCTTTTAGTTTAAAATAGCTTTAGGAGTTGTCTGTTTTCACTTGGTTCTTGTTATATCGGGAAGCCTTCACACATGTAGGCCCGCTTTCATATCGGGTGTAACACCATTAAAGTAAATGGACTGGGATCACAGATTTATTTGGTTCAAACGATTGTACCTCACTTCAAGCACCAATGTCTCATCAAGCTTTAGGGTGTCTTTAGACATAACGAAGATTGGGTGTCAACACCTATAAGCACGTGTTTGGCCGTTGTGCGTAAACACCATAACAATCCCAACACCAGTTTGGCAACCTGTTGAACATGCAACATGAACACCATTGCATCACAAGGACAATTTGCATTTTTCAGCTGAACATGTGGCCAATGTTGTGTCTAATGATATTGCATGGTGTGTTAGCAGGTACAACACAGGGAACGAGGTGGCAGCTCTTGTGTGCTGAACTCGGGTGGTGAGCAAGACAACGATTTGCCCCAAGATGGCTGGGCTGTGTGTCTAAGCAGCGCCACATGGTGAACACAGGGCCAAACCAGTGTTCATATCAAGGTCAAAACACACATTCAGACACCTGTTGATGTTATGTCTAAAGACATCCTTAGAAATATATATAATGAAGTAGTATTAATGTGCCTTCATAAGCTATTCTTGTTTGGTAGTTATCATACTAAAGCCGTTAACCTCCACTGGTCAGACAGGGTGGAAGTGGAAAGAGAACCAGGGGGTGGGTGGGTGGGGGGTGTAGCTACTATGGAGCAAGGGGCCTCAGTTGATCCCAGGCCCTGGACTCTAGGGGGGCTCTTTGCAAATGGCCTGAGCACTGCTAGAAGAGTTTCAGAGTGGGTGAGGGAGGGAACAGGGCCAACACTCAGCCTCTGCCCACTCTGGAAATTTTCTAGCAGCACTCAAGCTGCTTGGAAAGGGCCCCACCAAAAAGGAAGCTTTCAGTGTGGGTCGAGGTGGAGTTCTGGCTGTGCCAGTGGGGTTTTGGTCACCCTGGGGAGCCTCACTGGGAGCCATAGTGGCACCACAACCTTTGAGGATGGGGTGTGGGAGGCTGAGGGGCCACTGATAAGAAAGACCTTGTCCCCTTGCCCTCTGAGGACCCGTAATTGGGACATGAGCCTGGGCCTGCCACAGCTTTGCTATGCCACTGGAAAGAACAACATTATTAATAATGAGTATGGGATGTACCCAAATGGTAATGGTGCAAGGCTTAGCCCCCACTCACAAAACTCCTTCTCCCTTCTCTGTGTTAATCTAGGTGGCTGGGAATATGTTATTAGATGGAGTTTGTAATTCTTTGGTTGCCAACTTCTTGCTTCTATGTGTCTCTAGGAATTTAGAGCAGCACATGAAAATATTGCCATTTCACATTCTGATCACTCAGTCAGTCACAAAATTTAAAAAAATCTTCTTTGTTGGACCACCAGAGAGCACCAGGACTTTATTCTAGGTTTAAAATAGTCTTTATCTGTGTGTTTTCATGAGCTCCTTCAATCAGTAGTTATTATTACTTAATAACTAACACAGTTGAACTGTGCTTCTGATGGGTGGTACAGAGCCCTATAACCATGACCCTGACTCCAGGAACTACGTGGTGGTTAAAAATGCATGAATGGGTTCTTCCGGGAATTCTTAATCCAGAAGACCTGAATGCAAGAACACACCTTTAGCATTTCACATGGCTTCCATTACGGTAGTGTCAGAAGACCTCACAAGCTGTATGTATTTATCTTTACAAGATCCTTGTGAGTTAGTCAGTGAAGTACAATAATCCCCTTCTTTATAAATAGAGGAACTGAGGCATTGGGCGACTGATGATGTACTCATTGCCGCAAAGAAAGTCTAACTCATCTTTCCTAAAGATCCTGGTAACACTCCATTTATTGGAATATCCTGCTTCTCTTTAACTGACCAGACTTACTGGAAACACAACCTCAGCCTGATTTTTTTTAAAAAGCAAAAAAAAGCAATAGGTGTATTTTTAAAGGGGGGAAATGGGATATATACTTTGTTCTCCCAGAAAAATGCATTGTATATATTCTACATAGCGCTTTTAAAGTAGGTTGCTACCATCTGATTCTGTTATGTTTGCCTTAGTCTAATCTAACATGAAAGACACAGCCTGAAGTGATGTTTTGCAATGCGACTTGTCACATATGGAAAAGAAAGCAATTTCCCCATTAAAATGATAACAATGTAATTATCCAATAAAGCTGTGTGTAAAAACACACTATATTTTGCATTGTTTTTCAATCTACAAGAAGCCCTTTGATCTAGGAACAGAATCTGTTTTCTAGTAGATTAACAATTCAGAGAGTGAAACCCTGTGTATTCTGTGCAAGGAGTCACCCAAATTAAAATGACCAAAAACCAATAGTATTAAAAGAAAAGTCAACATTGTCATGTTAGGGACACTGAGATTTACTTGACTAGGGCTGAAACTCGAGCCTCCCATTCCCACGTTGCTTGATTAGAATTGGGGGGTTTGGGTCATTCTTGCAAATGAGAACAAGCTGAAAACTGCCTGGATTCTTATTGAGATGAGTGAGAATTCATGGACAGCCCTCCTTTTCCTTTTATCTAAAAACAAACCCTGGCCGACTCACCTGGCTGCGTCTCTGAGTTCAGGGCTGCTCCAGCTGCTGGGTCTCTTCCTTCTTGGCTTCTCTGCAGGGGGAAGGAGGAGGAGGAGACTTCATTCCAAACTAGGGCTGAAACAGAACTGTGCCTACGCAAAATGGCCACCTGGGCTGTCCTGCACATGTGCAGCCATTTCCAAAATGGCACTGGCAGTGTCACCACCATTTTGGTAAAGGGCAGCCATTCTGTGTACACATGGAATTCTTGGAGAGATCTTGGTCCCGGCACAAAGTCTTGTGAGATATCTCATGAGAATCAAAAGTGATTCTCGTTTCAGCTCTATTTGAGACCTAGCTCTTCAATGCCTGGGTTCATTGAAGTTCTCATAGTAATTTTCACAAGTGTAGGGATGTCAACTCACATTCTGCCCATCTACTTTCCTTTTCCAGATTCAGCTGGATATAAATGGCCAGTCACTTCTGTCAACAATCATGCAATGTAGATGTGCTTGAACATCATAAACACAACTTCTTCCTTTTCATTGAATGAAACATGGAGAACTTACTTTTACAGCCTGATCCAAAATGTTTCCACTGTGTAGCTTGGGATCTTCAAGAGTTTCAATATTTTATCCCTGATGTGGTTGAATTTTAATGACAACTCTGATTTTCTGCCATCTGAAAATGTCATCTGTGGACTTTCTGGGTGACACCTCTATTTGGCATTTGTGTCACTGGAATCAAGACCAGGGAGCTGGCTTAAAGTTTTGTGGGGATTGTCCAACATGAGGTGTCTATCACTGCAGTGAGTAGACTATATAGAAAGAATTAGGATACAAGTATTTACCAGATTATGGTGGAGTTGTGTTTTGTGAAAAATATTAAACTTCTAAGAATGAATAAAACACATGGTTGAGAGGAAGCTCAGAGAGTTCTAGGCACAGTGCTATTTTAGCCTCACAGCATGTAGAAAGGCAGAGCCAAAACAAAAAGTGTAGCATACGAATTCAAAACCAATACATAAAAAAACAGCCTCGTGGGGTATTTTTTTGCACAGGAATGGAGGCAGGCAGTGTGGTGACTCTGTGGGTAGGCCATGTCGCTGCCACTTTCATGGGCAGTGTTGGGAGCCCTTGAAACAGGCAGACACACACGAGGGTCCCATGGGTGGGGAAGCAGCTGCCACACTTCCCCCCAGTCTGGTTCACCCTGGGAAAACCCATCACACGGGGAGAATCCTGGGAGTCTGGGCCTGCAGCAGCAGGATCCACCCCCCAAAGGAAGCTGCAAACTAGGGGTGGGACTACCGGATCATCCGGTATCCGATACTGCCGGTATTTGGTGTACTGGCAGTATCGGATTAAACCTGGTAATCCGGCCCATTTACCGAATTCCCCCGTACCGGATTTTTTACATTGCGGCCATTCAAATGAATGGCCGCAATGTAAAAAAACACACCAAAAAAACCCCCACTTTACTTTCCCTCCCCAGTCCAGGCTGCACGGGTGGAAGGGGGGACACACCCTACCCACCCTGCCCAGCCTGGCTTTAAAAAATTTCCCCCCCCCGAAGTCCCTGCTAGTGCGGGAACGATCCCTGGGGTGGGGGGTGGTTTAACACCCCCCCACCCCAGGGATCAATCAGATCACCCTACCTAGTCCTACCTCCCCACCCAGGGATCGCCTACCTTGCGCTCCGGGTGGCGGCGGTCCGACTCCGATGGCTTCAGCGCTGGCTGTGGCTGCCAGCTTCAGTGCTACTAGGCCTTCTGGGGAAACCCGGAAGTTCACCGGAAGGCCTAGTAGCGCTGAAGCAGGCAGCCACAGCCAGCACTGAAGCCGCTGGAGTCGGACCGCCGCCGCCGCTGTCCAGAGCGCAAGGTAGGCAATCCTTGGGTGGGGAGATAGGGTGATCCCTGGGGTGGGGGGTGTTAAACCACCCACCACCCCAGGGATCACCCTAGTCCCTGCTGGTGCGGGCTCCGGGTCGCCGGTGGCGGCCTGGAGCCCACACTAGCAGGGACTTTGGGGGAATTTTTTTTAAAAAAATCCAGGCTGGGCAGGGTGGGTGGGTGGTGCCCCCCCTTCCACCCGCACAGTCTGGGAGGGGGAGGGGGAGGTTTTTTTAGTTTTTTTCCATTGATTTCAATGGGGACAGTTCCCCATTGAAATCAATGGAACGAATCCAGTACCGGTAAACCAGTACACAGATCCGGCAATCCGGTTTTAAAAAATCCGGTAACCGGTAAATCCGGTAGCTGGTATTTGACCCGATGTCCCACCCCTACTGCAAACACCACCAGCCATTTGTTGGAATGGCGGGGGGGGGTGCATGGCCCAACCCACCCACTCATCAACTGTTGGAGGGGAGCTTAGGGAGGAGGAGGACAGCCCCAGGCTGAAAACAGACGTAACACTAACTCCACTTTAATGCTGCTTTAACATTTTGTATACATGTTGCAGGGCTCTGTTGGTGCCCTATGCAGCCTTGCAACATGTATAAAAAATGTTAAGTGGTGTTAAAGTGAGCATCCAAGAAGTGCTTTCTCCACCAGTCTGTTTAAAGTGGAGATCATGTTATATCCGTTTTCATCCCCAGTGTCCCCTGACTGCATCACATTGCTGGTGTATCTCAAGCAGGTGCAGGATGGGAGGCTCCTTGCCAGAGAAAGCAGTGCTGTGCTCCACAGTGTGGAGACCCCCATGTCAATTTCAAGCTGGGATGCACTTCCTGGCTTGACACTGAACAGCGCTGCGCTCCTCAGCAAGAATTGTTCCCTCATGTCAATTTCAAGCCAAGAAGTGCTTTCCCCACTGGTCTATTTTAAGTTGGGTCCAGGCTCAAGTTAGACCAGTACAGTAATGCAGTCAGGACACACCGGGCCTGCTCTACCAGCTCTAGCCAGGGACGCTGAGGCTGCTCCTCCTCCTCTTCCTCCCTGGGTCCCCCTCTAACAGCTGATGTCCGGTGGCCCAGGGTGTACACACACACCCTGCCACTCCAACAGGTGACCAGCGGTGACTTCCTCCAGGGGCCTGATCCTTGCCGGTACCATGGCCTTGTCCGTAGTGCCGGTCGACTTTTATGCAAGCGAGGCTGCTGGTGGTTTTTCACACAGGAGGTGGACTGGTAGGGAGCCTGGTGCACCAGTTTGGGTTGGGTTGCCCTGCAAGGTGTGCTTCTCTATAATGTAGGTGATGCTGTGGGTGGCAGCCCCTGCCCAACACAGGGCAAAATCTGGCATATGGCGTTCACACAGGTATTAACCAGGATTCCTAGTTTTCTGAGAGAAAAACCTGGAAATTCTCTGATAAAAAAACTATACATTATTTGATTAACCCCCCCCAAATCTGTTTTGTGTTTTTTTGTGATTAAATGTAAACATTAGTTGACTTTCTCTTACCACAGTATATATAGGTATGAGTTAAAATACCACGTTTTATTGTAATATTTTAATTTTATGCAATTTTCTAGCTACTTGTCCCAACAGTAAAAAATTTTTTTTAAAAAATCAGACTGTGGCACCCCTCTAAATGCAGAGCCCCTCCCGTTCCTCCCCCCACATAGCATATACGTTTAGGTTGCTTCCCCTCCGCTGCCCTGCACTCGCTGCCTCCTCCTCTCAGCCTGGTCCCAGACCACTCTGCCAACCAGAAAGGGGGACCATATAGAGGCTGGCATTTGGGGAAGCTGCCATTGTCCCAATTAGGCCCACCTTCTGTTCCCTCTTCCCAAGGTCCAGAAGACTTGACCGACCCAGTTCATAGTGCTCCTGCCCTCCCCCCCACAACCCACAGGAGGTCTGTGGCACCTCTCCAAATGCAGACTCCCTGGCCCGCCACAGCACGTGCCTTCAGGTTGCTTCTCGGGTTGCTCCACTCCGTGTCCTCACTGCCCCATGCTCACAGTGTCCTCCTCCCAAACCTGTCAGTTTTTGTCATTTTCTGTGAAATTCTCTGGAAAAATTAAAAGGCAAAATCTCTTCTTTTTTTTTCTCCCTCTCGGAAAAGGCAAGATCTCTGTGTTTCTCTGGTTTTCCATTGCAAGGAGAAAACTAGGAACCCTGGTAATAACACCCGTAGAGTCATAGAGTCCCAGAGCTGAAAGGGACTCCATGACTCTAGGCCTGGATCATCTAGTCCAGCCACCTGCACCACTTCAGGACCTGCCACACTCAACTATCTGCACAGGAAAATCCATCAAAGAAGAAACAGAATATTAAAAAAAAAATCAGCCACAAGTAGAGACTAGGACCAAGCAGAGTGCACCAATGCCTGAAACTGGGAAGAATTTTAGAAAAAGAAAGATCCAGATGTCTCAAACAGGTGAGCCACACTCATGCTGCAGGGGAAGACAAAAAAAGCTCACATCCACTACTAATATGGCAATCAGTTTGACCCTGAGCATGCATGCAGGCCCTGCCACTCAGGCACTCGGCATATAATTATAGTATCCAGGCATCAGAATACCCCATCACTTCCACTTTCAGCTGCAGGCATCTTTGAAACATCAGAAAAAAAAGATTAAAAAAACAAACCAAAATATATTTTTGGGGAGGGGTAGATTTTCTTCCGGCAACATCAAATAGAAAACCATTTATGTGTAATAAATTTTCCAACTCTGTTTTAAAACTATTCAGATTCTTTGCTCCCACAACTGCCCCTGGAAGTGTATTCCAGTAGTTCACTGCTCTGAATGTTAGATACAATCTAATTTCCAGCCTAAATTTATTCATAACCAGTAGAGGTGGGACTCCGGACAAATTATTGGTTTTGGTTTTTTCAGTGTCGGCCCCCCCATGTATCAGATTTGGTATCAGTATTGGAATTTTCGGTTTTGGATCTTTTTTCCAATTGACTTCAATGGGAAAGAGAACCTCTGACTCCGAGACACAGGGGAGCCGATACAGAAAAAAAAGACGGGCATGTCCCCCACCCCACTCCTGGCTTCGGAGGGGGTGTTAGGAATTACACCATTTCCCCCCAAAGACCAGAGGACCCCCCCCCCTTCCCTTGGCCCCCACGAGACATAGGTCAAAGGGTGCAGGGGAACAGAGGAAAAAAACAGGAAAAAGAAACGCTCCATGCAAAACCGGCGGTCTAGTCAGAAGGAATAAGAATGAAACAAGGGAGGCTTCCGGGTAAACAATGGAGCAGCCAAAAACAGGTGGCCTCCCTCTTTTGAGATGATCGCTCCACAGCAGCCTGAAACTCTGGGCAAGTAATAGATCGATCGTTAGGCTGATCACTCCACGCCCGTCTAAAAATAGCCTTATTCCCCTGTTTATAGAAGCTTTCTTTGGCTCTCGTATTCATTTTGTCATGCTCCCCATTGAAATCTTTTCATCCTGCCATGCCCCCACTGGAATATAGAAACTTTCTTTGGCTCTCGTATTCATCCTGCCATGCCCTCCATTGCCCCCAACACATCATGTAAAGATTTCTTTGTCCAGCCCACCTTTTGTGCACCTTTGAGACCCCTCTCCCCACCTCGCAAAATCCTATAACTGCTCTGGCCCCATGAGCAAATTGGGTCATTCTTGAAAGCAACACAAGCAGGTTGCTCTGTGCTTGCAACCTCGAGGATCTCTCCCAGACCATTACTCCCTTTTGGTCTGTCCAAGCCTGTCTCCCCCACCTCCTTCTGTCTGAACATCACTGGATCTACAGGGTTACCTGCCCCTTTTCACAGGATTGGAGAGGGAATATTGCTTATTTTCCCCATTTTCCCTTCTCTCCCTTTTGCAATATCCCGTTTCACCAGAGTAACCAGACCGGAGGGTTTTGCTTGTGAAATACTGTGTGCATATGTCAAATGTGTTTGGGTGGGAGGGTACAGAACTTATTTGTATGTAATACCTAGTCTTGTGTCAGTAAACCTCCCTTATTTGTATCAGAGTATCCCCTTTTTGTGTCAGGGTGTGGGAGGGAGATTCCAGCCAGCTGGCAGTGCATCACATCCTGAGACTGATCCCAGTGAACACGTGCGGACCCTTTTTAATCAAGTCCCCCTAAATTCAAGAGTTGTTTGTATATTGGGGTGCCAGCCCCCAATATTCACTTGTGGGAATGGGTCCATGTCCTAACAGTGGGGGTGGGGATCCATTACCCCCAGCACCCCCACCCACCGGGGCCTGGCTTTACTCCCGTCCCCACCTCCACACCCCGGGGCCCCTGTAAACTTACCATTGCTGGTCTGGAGGGTGGGGGTCAGGGCCTCTGGCTGACCTGCCAGCTCCGCTATCAGCGGCCGGGCCTCCTCTGCTACTGGTGGGAGCTCAGTCCATTGCAGACTGAGGGGCCTTCTCTGTTGTGGGATGGCAGAGAAGGTCTGGCTGTCTGGCAGTGGAGCCAGCTCCCACCAGCAGAAGAGTAGGCCCAGCCACTGGCAGCAGAGCCAGTTCCTCTGCCGGGCAGCAGGGCCTTCTTAGTCTTCTTTCTTCTCTCATCTTCTTCTGTTCTTCTTTTCCATGTCTCCAGTCCGGAACTCCGATAAATGCTGCTTTTTCAGCAGCGCACATGTGCAAAATGACTGCTGAGGCCATTCTGCGCCATTTTAGAAGTGGGAAGTCATTCTGTGCATGTGTCCATGCATGCGCAGAATGACTGCCCTCTTGCAAAATGGCCGGAGCCAGCAGCCAGGACCCCCGCTCTCCGTACTCGCAATGGTAAGTTTACAGGGGCCCCGGTGTGTGTGTGTGTGTGCCAGGCCCTGCCAGGTGGGGATGTTAGGGGTAATGGATCCCCACCCCCACCCTCACCCTCCAAGGCCAGAAGTGGGGTAGGGGTAGGGGGTGGGCATCCCCCCCCCCCCTCCCCAATGCTTCCCATTGAAGTCAATAGGAGGATTTCCCATTGACTTCAATGGGAAGATCCAATCCAATAACTGGGATTCGAGAGGGCCCCAATTATCTGATCTCTTGGTTTTAACCAAAAGTCCCATCCCTAATAATCAGCTTATATCTGTTAGTTCTTGTACCCACACTCACATTTAGTTTGAACAAGTCTTCTACTTCTATTGTCTTAACTCTCCTGATATATATGTATCATGTAATCTTATCTCCTTTTAACCTCCTACAGTCTGGCCTAAAACCTGCATCCCCTGAAGCTCTTAGTAGGACTCTCTTTATTGTGCCACCACTCCAGCTTTCTGGGTACTCTGCCTGTTGCTCTATGGAGCTCTGTGTATTTCATTAGCTCCTGATCTCTGATTGGTTCCCAGAAGACTTTATGCCAGTCCTTCCTTCCTATGTGACAGCTTCCTTCAGGTTACGTTCCTCTTTTGGGTTTGTCCTCCTCCCTTGAGTCCCTGCCTGTGATACCTTCCCATGTTATAGACTTAACTTGCTCCCTTTCCTTCTCTCTGCTTCCCATACCACCTTGGCTTGGCTCTCTTGGGCGGAGCCCTTCCTTTCTCTTTGTTTGATAGCCAGGTATCTCTCCTAAGTGCTGCCTGAGTCTCAGCCCGCTTCTCAGGATGTTTTAAAATGAGATGCTACCACACATGGCCACCCAGGAGTCAATGATCCCACTGCTCATCTAAAGGTGGTGCAGGGGAATGTGTACTTCTGTGAGCTATTCAGCACCAACTCATGGTCACTCACTGTACACTGCTGAGAAAACTGGAGTGCACTGTGCAGGGCAAGCCGAAAAAAGTGGCTATATATCCCCTGCCCATATGAACTGGGGGAGCCACCTAGACCAGCAGACCAGGCCCCCACTCACAGGCATTGTGGGTGGGTGACATGGTCTTTGCAAGTCACAAGAACTGGCTGTGAGCACTGGGGAGCCCAGTTCCCAAGCGTTCACAGCCAGGCCATATCAATATCAAAGGCCAGCCCGATGTGATTCCCCCTCTCCCAGGGTCGGTGGCAGGGGGAGTGCGAGGTGGCTGCTGCAGTAGCCACGGTGGGAGCCCTCAGTTAGAAATTCCCTCCCCATGCACTCCACCTGAGTGGCTACTCCAAAGCTGTGCCACTCAGCTGCCATGGACCCCCCAGCCCCAGTCTTACTCATTTAAAAACACCCTCACTCTCCTTGGCTGTGGCGCATTTCCTCTTCTAATTTCCTATGACTTTTCCTGTTTCCTTTGTGTTGTAGGTACCATATCCTCTCCTAAGATCCTTGCATGTCATTAGTTTCTATCGTCTTTCTTAGTACTGTCTCTCTCCTTGCCATTTGTAGTACTTCTCCCACTCACTGTGCGTCTCCTTCAGTTCCTGTGTGCGCTGCTTTCTCCTTTCCTCCCTGTGCCTTTTCTCTGGCATATTGCACTCTCCCAGCTCATAGTGTGGTTCCCCTAATCCCTGAATGTGTGCCTTCTTCCTTCTTTCCCTGCACCTGTTTCCCAGAAATGTGCACCTCCCGTGTTCAGCATACGTCTCCTTCAACCCCTGTGAGGGTTGCATTCCTCCTTCTTTGCTAGTGTCTGTTTCTCCTTTTGAGATTTCTCTTTCTCCCTGCAGATCCTTGGGTTTCCCAGTAGCCCTCACCCCAGTTGTTAGCCTGTGTTCCTATACCCTTCATGTCCACAGAGGCTGCCTGGTGCTTTGGTGATGATCTTGGCATCATCCAGAGATGGACCAGCTGCTCGTCATCCTGAGGGGCTAATGCTAGGATGTGTCAGGAACCATGGGAGGTTCTTCTTTTCAATAGGCTGAATAAGCCAAGTACTTTTAGCCTCATCTCATAAGGTAAGTCCTCCATTCCTCTGATCATCCTGGTAGCTCTTTGTTGTACTTGTTCAAGTTTAAGTTCATCCTTACTGAACATTGGTGACCAAAAGTGAACAGTGTTCCAGATGCGGTCTACCAGAGCCTTATACAAAGGCAACAATACCACCCTATCCCATAACCTCTCTGCTTTTCGACAAATTTGTAAGACCTGGCTGGGCATTGGGTGGGGGAGATGGATGAAGGGTGTGGGGAGTGGGTTGAGGGTGGGTGGTGGGAGTTTTTTTTTTTATAACCTCCTGTTGTGATCTGTTTTATTCAGTTTTAATGTTGAATATTTATTATTATTGTTTCGTAAACTTCCCAAAGCTGCCCTGAGCTGCTACATCAGAAGGGGCGGGGTATTAAGTTTTTAATAAATAAATAAATAAATAAATAAATAAATACATACATTCCTACTGGCACTACCACGTCTAATAGAGGGAGTCCTCTGTGGCCACACCGCGGCTGTAGAACTCCCTCTCGCCGGAGGTCCACCTGACCGCTGACCTCCCCTCTTTCCACAGACAGTGTAAGGCCTGATTGTTCCGCCAGGCCTTTGCCAAGGGAGATGGGATGGGTGGGTTGGGTTAGGGAGGGGCTTTGTTGTTTGGGTATTGGGTTTTTTAATTAATAATGTTGATTTTAAATGGTTTTATTATATGTTTTAGAATGTTGTTAGCCGCCCCGAGATGCTTGTAAGCAGGAAGGGGTGGCATATAAATTTAAGTATAAATAAATAAATAAATAAATAATACATTTCAGGATAGCATTTCCCTTTTTTTGCAGCTGCATCACATTGATAAGTCATAGTGATTTTATGGTCAGTTATAACCCCAAGTCCCTTTCCTCCTCTGTTGTTTCCAACTGATGTGTTTCTAGCTGATGACTCAATGCAACCCTAATTGTATAACCCTTGCACTTTGTGATTTTAAATTTCATCTCATTCCTAACACATCAACTTCATCCTGTATGATTTTCTGATCCTCTACTATATTGGCAATTCTTCCCAACTTAGTATTGGCAAATTTCTTTAGCACACTCTTACTTCCCTCACCCAGGTCAGTTACAAATACATTAAGGTTTTCAAGCCACCCTGAGCCATTTGGGAAGGGCAGGGTAAAAATTGGAAGAAATAAATTTATTTATTTATTTGATTATATTTATTGGCTGTCCCCTCATGCCTACGGCATCTCTGGGTGGCTCACAACAGTTAAAACAACAATAAAATACATAAAAACAACAATATGAATAATTAAAACTAGCCCCCACAAAAACGTTCCCCTCCCTCCCCTCCCCTCCCCTCCAAAGACCTGGACGAACAGTCAGGTCTTGCAGGCTCAGCGAAAAGCCATCCGACCCAGGGCCAGGCGAACTTCCTCCAGGAGGAAGTTCCAAAGTTGCAGCCCGGCCACCGAGAATGCCCTCTCCATCGTGGCCCCTCATTTAACACGGGGGACCTTCAGGAAGGTACCCCTGGCAGACCGCAGGGGCCACCCTGGGGCACAGAAGGCGAGGCGGTCCCCAAGGTATGAGTGGCCCAGACCGTATAGGGCTTTATAGACCAACACCAACATCTTGAATCTGGCTCGGTACACTATAGGCAGCCAGTGCAGAGTGTGGCACACAGGAGTAATGTGCTCCCGTCACCTCGTCCCCGTAAGGAGATGAGCCGCCGCATTATGCACCAGCTGAAGCCTCCAAATCAGAACCAAGGGAAGCCCCACGTAGAGTGCATTGCAGTAGTCTAGCCTCAAGGTGATGAAGGCGTGAGTAAGAGTGGTCAGATCGGGCCCGGAGATGTATGGGCGCAGCCTCCGCACCAGATACAGCCGGCGAAAGGCGGCTTTAGCCACCGCCTCCACCTGCCGATCCAGATGGAGGCCTGGATCCAAAACCACCCCCAGACTCCGAACCTGCTGGGCTAAGGGAGGGCAGATCCCCCCCCCCACCAGAGGGGTCGGCACCTCCCTCACCCTACCCACCACCATCACCTCCGTCTTATCAGGATTGAGCTTCAGTCTGCTCTGCCGCATCCAATCCACCACAGCCTCCAAACATTGGGAAAGCAATGAGACAGCGGGTGTGACGAAATGCCAGTAGGGGGTGCTATACAGCTGAGACACTCACCTCACTGTGTTTCTCCAAATCTCTGACCAGGGGTCAGAGCTGGCCACAGCTGGCAAACCCCCCAAAACCCTTGATATTCCACTGCCACCACCTGCGTGTTTCCCCGCAGGCATTCACACCACTCAGGAAATGTGAACCCCCCAAAGACATAAGCCTTACAGCTTCCCAAAAGCCCTCCCCTTTCCTGGCACTCTGTTCCTGGGATTTCCTCCTCTGTGTTGGAGACTGATCCTCAGAGCTACCCACAGGAGGCTTCCCTTGGTTCCAAAACTGTTGGCTCCTAGCCAAATAGGTAGATATTTCCCTCTTTCCTTGCCTTAGCAGCGAGGCTTGGCCACCCAGCCCAAAGGAGGCATTTAATGGTCAGCCAATAACACATACACACACACACACACACACACACACACACACAGAGTAGGATAAAAAGAAAACTTAGACTTTGCTGACACATATAAAAAGGAATAAAAGCATAGAACTAGGGGGTGATAACCCTTTGAACAATCAGAGTCAGTCTTGTGGACATAGTAGCCCGTTTGGAAAGCGTCTTCCTACAACTGTAGCTGAGGTAGCTAGCTAGCAAGGTACTCACACTAGTCCTGATCAGGTCTCCATAGGGGATGGTTTTCCTATGGGGTCCAAATTCTTCTTCTGGCAAAGGCCAGAGTTACTGTTAAGCCATATAGTCCATGTGTGCCTCCAGGCAGGGAGGTCACCAGCCTAGCAGTGTGTGCTAGAGATCTCAGTCAGTGAGTCCAGAGAGAGTGAGTCAAAATGCCTGTGTTAATCCTTTTAAGGCATCCTTGACCTTCTTGCTGATTTGTCCAGGAGGGTCAGCTGGCTGTAATCCAGCAGCCCCTCTCCTACTATGATTCGATCATCCCACGTCACCTGTCTTAGGTGTAGAGTCCCCCCCTCCCCCTTAGGAATTTCAGGAATGAGGAAGTTCTGAACATGTGCTTGTTGAGGCCTGGGCTTCGACTGAGCCAGGTTCGCAGTTTCAGCAAAGGGGGGTCAGAGGGGGTTCTTTGTCAGGGCAAGGGCATTTTGCCACAGCGGGACCTGAGTCGGTCAAAAACGAGAGGTACAGCTGAGTATCATCGCCATATTGGTCCCAAGACAGATCCTTGAGGTACTCCACTAACAACCTTTCTCCAGCTAGAAAGCTCACATCTCAACGTAACCCTTAGTTTGCTTCCACTTAACCAACTTTGTGCCCATCTAACTATCTTTTTATTAATTCTCATCTTACGCTGAAAATCTACCATGCAGTGCAGTTTCAAAATCCAAAATCTATAAGTCTAAAATATTAAAGACAAGTGACAAATTAGTTAAGAATTTTATTAGATCAATTTCTTTTGGCAAAACTTTGTGAGCTTTCAAGCAACACACTTCTTGGCAAAGGGCTCTATCTGGTTGGAAAGCTTGCACATTCTCACAACAGAAACTAGTCTAATAAAAGGAATGTTACCTTAATTATCTTTTCTGAGAGAGTGACTATTTTTCTCTGCTTTGCACTTCCACCGCCTCAAACCCTGCATTTCAGTCACCATCCTTATGGAAAAGTAGGGTCGACTTGGACCCCATCACAACTCCACACCAGCAGACAATTGTGAAGATCAGAGTGTCAGTCACTGGGCCATCCAGTCTTGAAAAGTTTGGCCATAAGGTGAGACTTCTAATGAGACATGTACCCCTAACTCACTAAGGCGCTTCCAAAAGGGGCTTCAACATATCTTTCTATTATTTTTAACATCTGCACTACTCTTCTTCCATTTCCTATATTTGAGACCAACACAGCCACTACACCCTCTCTAAAAAGAAAATGCTTATTTCTAGCTTATAAAGTCTAGAAGAGAATACTGTCAGCTTCTGAACAGGTTGAATGCTCTGCACACCATACAAAGAATATGCCAATAACCACAAAATTCATGCTTGTTCAAACATATTCATGATGACCTATTGCTCTACTTGACTGTCTGTGACAGCTGGACCCTTCAGGCAGCAGTGTTGACACCTGCATGTATAGAAAGCAAAAGGGATATGGAATAAGGCTGAGTGGGTGCTGCAGCTGTGCATAATTGAGTACGGCTGTCAGAACTGAAGAGAAAAAATGTGTAATGGTTCAGATACCAACTGCATGAGACAATGAGAAGAGGGCAATGGCAATGGCAATGGAAGAGACAGTGAAGAGAAGACAAAGGAAATAGAAGCAATGTTTGTTAGGTATGGGAGGAATACTGATGACTAGATGAAATGTAAACAAAGGCAAAGTACAAAAGGCTGTTGGTTTTCACAGATGAAGACAGCCTTTTATTATGATTCACAACACAGTAAGAATACTGATGTCAGCAAGCATATCAGATACAAAATATAATGGGTAAAAAACAATGGTGTGACAGTAGTCTGCTGTTGTCCACATTTTCATGCTTTGGCCCATGAGCCACTGGCACGTCTGTTGAGGGTCCGCCAGATGTTGACCCAGGATTACCGCGGGCCACGTCGGAGGCTAGCCCGGACTCTGGCCCCTGGATTAGTTCCAGGTCAGAGCCCGGGCTAGGCTCTGTCAAATTGGACACAGTGGACCACAGTGGGTTATCATGTGTGGTGTGACAGCCTGGATTGGGTCTGTTGTGGCGGGAGGCAGAGCGCTGGACCAACCAGCTGCACATTTCTTGCTATGTTTTGCTTTGCTCACACTGTTCATCAACAGAAAAAAACATGTACCATAAGAATAGTTTATCAACCAGACGTTTTGGTACTGATACTACTTTTGGTTCTCTATCTGACTGAATTTGGAGTGTACGAATGGGCAGAAAAACGAGAGCGATGGAGAAACTCCATAATCGGTGTATTAAGAAATACAGTGTGTAAAGATTTGGTTTAGAAGATAGGGGAATATTGGACTTGATCCTTATTTGGAAGTAGTTGTTTCAGAGTCTTATTTATTGATTGATTGATTGATTTGATTGATTTACCTTTATAGCCTGGCCTATCCCAAGGGCTCAGGGTGGGTATTATTATAATATTATTATTATTATTATAAGCATTTATACAGCGCTAACGATGTACCCAGTGCTTTACAAAGAATAAAATAGACACCTTAATGCTATTCAATTAAAATAATATACAAATAAATAATATTTTGTTTTTTCTTTATATTTTTGATATTGTTTCAATTGAATAGCAACTTTTGTATAACAGCCTTCCCCCACCCACCAAATGACTGGCCAAATAAAAATGGCTTGCATTTCTTTTGAAAAATGTTCAGGTTCTGAACATCTAGTGGAAGAGCATTCCAATGCTCTATAGTCAACCACTAAGAACACCTTTCTGTATATATTAATCATATGGACTTGGTGTGCCCATAGAATTACCAGGAGGTTGTTCTCAGCTAACCTTGGCGTTTGTAACCAAGGATAAAGGGGGAGGTGGATTTTAGATTTGTGTTGTCCAGCTGTTTAGGACTTTACAGATCAACGTTTCTGTCACACAGGCACAGATTTTATCAGACAGCATAACCCTGACTGGGTCAAATAATATGTAGACCAGAATATAATTATTTTCTCTTGCAGGGCACCCCTCCTGGCCTGATTCCCCTCCGCATACTCTTCATGCTTTTAAAAAGAAAGAACAAAAACAAAAAGAAAAAAACCCTCACCTGAGTCCCAAAGGCACTGAGGGGGCGGGGGGGGGGAGCCAGAAACCCGCTCCAGACTTGCTCTAAGTCCTCCAGTTCAGCAATCAGCTGAGTGCTCAGTGTTGTTGTTGTGCCTCCCTGCTGGACAGTGCTGCAGGGAGCTGAGGGGGTGGGGGCCAGTACCTCCTGCTGACCCTGCTCTAAGGAGTCCCTTAAGGGACAAAACTTTACAAAAGCAATTTGGGCAGCTGGGCTTAGAGCCCATGCTGCCTGAATGGGGAAAAGCACTTTGCTTTCCCCATCAGTGGGGACAGTGTTCCACAGAGCCCTATGGGCTGCTGTACAAGACTGTCTGGACTAGAGACTCAAAAGCCCAGGCAGTGTGTGCCTGTTCACAGATGCTGCTGTTGAGGGCTCAGGCTGCCTGCCTGTACCCCACCCCCAAGGATAGGGTTAAAATAGAGCTCTCCTGTTTTGATGTGCTGGTGATCTGCACCATTTTAGTGGAGAGAGAGTGCTGACTGGCCTGTTTGTGGCTTTGTTACCCCAAGCTGCTGCTGGGCATGCATCAGACACATCCCCATTGGTGAGTTAGTTATTTTTAGCTATTTTGCTGGGAAACACTGGTGAAAAGGGGACCTGGGGGGTTGTTGGAGGGGAGAATGGGGCTTTGGGGGCTGTTGGGCGGGAGAATGGGGCTCCTGGGGGCTGCTTGCAAGGGGAGAGAGAACTTGACTTCTGGGGGCTGCTTGACTTCTGGGGTCTGGTTGTGTGTGGGGGGAAGAAAATGGGGCTTCTGGGGGCTGCTTGCGGGGCGGGAAGAGAATGGGGCTTCTGGAGGCTGCTTGCGGGGGGGAAGATAATGGGGTTTCTGGGGGCTGCTTGCAGGGGGGAAGAGAATGGAGCTTCTGGGGCTGCTTGCGGTGGGGAAAAAAATAGAGCTTCTGGGGCTGCTTGCGGGGAGGGAAGAGAATGGGCTTCTGGGGGCTGCTTGCAGGGGGGAAGAGAATGGGACTTCTGGGGGCTGCTTGCGGGGTGGGAAGAGAATGGGGCTTCTGGGGGCTGCTTGTGGGGGGGAAAGGGAATGGGGCTTCTGGGGACTGCTTGTGGGGGGGAAGAGAATGGGGCTGCTTGGGGGAGAGAATGGGGTTTCTGGGAGACTGATAAAAATGAGGCTGGGGTTAAGGGGGTTGCTGGGGTAAACAGAGCTGTAATGGTGAAGCATGTTTTGGGGGACAAGTGGAATTCCTTGCTGCTGTTTTTGTGGTGTGCTAAGACTTCACATAATATGGTTCAGTTGGTTTAAGATCTGGTGTGCTTTTGCTTGTTCTGTGTTCATGTTTGCATGTGCACTGGTAGTTTCCCCTGCTCCTCTCCCTTGCCAAGGATGTGGCCATTTTCTGGTGCCCCCACTGGCCATAGCTACTTTTGGTTAAAATTGGTTTCTTTCTTGCCTGTTTTTGACATAAACTGTCTGCTTTCTGTTTTTCAGGTGGGGGAACTAGGGGCTTGGATGGAAGTGTTTCTAATCTTTGCTGAAATCTTCCTTGAATTTTAAAATGGCCCCGCCCTTTGCTGTTTGGTGGGATGTTGTGACAGACTTTTTCACTAATGGCTAGTCCTTGCATGAATGATCTGTGTTTAGTTTAAGCAGATACTACCTCTTACAATGCAACAGAGCTATGTAGCATGTTTTGGGGAACAAGTGGAAATCCCCGAATCTGCTTTTATGGTATGCTAAGGACTGGACATAACATTGTTGCCTTAAGATGGTTTGCTTTGCTTGCTTTGTGTTTGCATGATGCATTGCTGTTTTCCTTCTCCCCTCTCAAGCATGAGTAGAGAGGCCATTTTGTAAATGTGTGGGTCTACTGGTAAGTTTGTCTACTGGTCATTCTTTTTTTAAAATGGTTCCTTCACTGTTTCACTGCTGCTCCCTGCTGGAATGTAGTTTCTGGACTATCTGCTTGTGACTGTGTGATTTTAAGCATCTTGCCTGAGTTTTTTGTTGCGATAGGCATTTGGCTGCCAGGGATACAGTGTAAGTACTGGGGATGCTAGTCTCGATGGGTCTGGTTTGGTGACAATGCAGCCCTGAAACTGGCCAAACTTTTTAAAAAGGCCTGTTTGCTTGGACAGGCATTTTGGCTGTTGTGGATAGGGTGTAGCTACTAGGGATGGGCCTGGTTTGGTGGCAATGCAGCCCTGAAACTAGCCAAACTTCTTTAAAAAGGCCTGTTTGCTTGGACAGGCATTTGGCTGCCAGGGATACAGTGTTTGTACTGGGAATGCTGGTTTGGAAGGGGAGTGTTTGGTTGCTATACAGGCCTGCAACTGCTCTCCTTGTGAACAGAGGAGAAAGTAGGTAGGAGCATGGCAGAAGAGAAGGCTGCAGACAATGAGACCCCTTTCCCCTGTCTCCCACTGAACCCATCTTTTCCCCTTACTCTTCTCGTGCACCAAAACCAAATCCTTTCCCTCCTACTTCCTCTGTTCTCCTTACCTTCCCATTCATTCTCTTATGAGAAGAGAATGAAAAGGATGCCATGAAAATCGAGGATTTGAGGGTACAGGATAAAGGTAGGCGATGGCAATGTAATCTATTTTTGTAACCTGCTATGGTTAATTTGGAACCAGTGGGAAAGAGAGAGTGGATGTGATCCCAGTAAGAGGACTTTCTATCCTCCAGCAGGAGTGCTTCACACAGCAACAAGGAGTTCCCAGCGTTAACTAATGTAATGTCCATCCAAAGTTAACCCTGGGAACTCCTTGCTGCTGGGTTAAGCCACGCCACTGGCTTACTACTGCCCCTGGCTCCACTTACCGCTGCCCCTTCCTAGTCTCACTGGTGGCAAAGTTGCTGGCAGTAGGTTCAACCCACCCACTGCCCCACCAGCCTCAAAAAACACCAGCTGCCACTGGTATATGAAAACAGATATTCACTACAAACAGTTATGTAAAGAGTTCTCTCCTCAGTCTTGGGAATGAAGTTCCTTCACTTGTTTCCAGTCCTGGATAATCTCCAGCAATATGTCTGTAGTCCTGTAAACATAAATACAGGGCTTGGCAGTCAATCTCCAGCCCAGTTAGCACAGGACAGCCAGAGAGAGGCTGTTACCTCACGTGTTCCTCACAGTACTGCCCAGAGCTGTGTGAGCTACAGGTACTGGAAGAAAAAGTCACATTATTATTATTATTATTATTATTATTATTTATTTATTAAGTATTTATACAGCACTAGCGATGTACCCAGCACTTTACAAAGAATAAAATAGACACGGTCCTTGCCCGAGGGCTTACAATCTAAAGACCGGGGGAGGGGAGGCAGGGAAGGGGGAAGAGAGGGAGAGACAAGGGATACAACATTCATGAGGATGCAAGAGCTCAGGTACGTGTTCTTGGCTTGGTTTTAGTAAGTTGGGAGTTTGCAGATAACAGGTGGGGGATAAACCTGGGTGGGGATGCTTAGCAGGAGTTAGGAAGGGCACAGCGGAAGAGGTGGGTTTTGAGGAGGGATTTGAAGGTAAAAAAGGAAGGGGCAAGGCAAATGTGGCTAGGGAGGGAGTTCCAGGCATGCAGGGCAGTGAGGGAGAAGGGACAAAGGCGGATGGGGGAGCAGGAGAGGCGTGGGGGGGTGAGGGAGGGAATGGAAGAGGATCAGAGTGTTTGAGCAGGGGTTCGGAGGAAGATCAGGGCAGAGAGGTAGGGGGAGTGAGGTTGTGAAGGGCTTTGTAGGTGAAGATAGGAGCTTGTGCAGAATATGCTCAGGAAGAGGGAGCTAGTGGAGAGAGGAGAAGATAGGCTGCACGTGATCAAAGCAATGGGCTAGATGGATGATCCTAACAGCAGAGTTTTGATCAGAGATGAGGGAAGAAAGGTGGGAGTGGGAAAGGCCAGTGAGGAGGAGGTTACAATAGTCAAGGCGTGAGATGGCTAGGGCGTGGATGAGAGTTTTGGCAGAGGAGATGGACAGAAAAGGGCGTATCTTGGCAATGTTGTGGAGAGAGAAGCGACAGGATTTGGCCACGGATTCAATGTAGGGTTTGAAGGTAAGGTGCGATTTGAAGATGAAGCCCAAGCTGCGAGCTTTGGGGACAGGGAGGATGGAGACCCCGTCAATGGAAATTTACAGGGAAGAGGGCAAGGAAGGATTGGGAGGGAAGATCAGGAGTTCATTTTTCGCCATGTTCAGTTTGAGTTGGCGTTGAGATATCCAGGTGGAGATATCTGAGAGACAGTTGGTGAGACGAGCTTGAACAGAAGGGGAGAGGGAAGGAGTGGAGAGATAGAGTTGAGTGTCATCAGTGTATAGGTGGTATTGGAAACTGTGGGAGGCAGTGAGTTTGCCTAGGGATTGGGTGTAGATAGAGAAGAGGAGAGGGCCAAGGACAGAGCCTTGGGGAAACCTGGCCAAGAGGGGTAGGGAGGAGGAAGGGGAGGAGTTAGGAAAAGATACATTGAAGGAGCGGTCAGAAAGGTAGGAGGAGAACCAATCAAGGACAGAGTCCCGGAATCCAAGGGAGTGGAGCAATTCAAGCAGGAGCGAGGGGTCAAAAGTGTTGAAGGCAGCAGAGAGTAGGGATGGGCGAATGTGGTCCAGAAGTTCAGACCAAACTCAACCAGTTAGGTTGACCGAACTTCCAAACCAAACTTGATTTTCGAACCGAACCGAATTTCCGAACTCAGTTCTGTTCACCCATCCCTATAAGATAATATTCCATTTAGTTCAATGGGGTTTGAATTTCTGAACTCTGGAAGTTCGGAGTTCAGACCAAACTTGAATAGTTCGGTCGACCGAACCGAACTTCCGAACCGAACTCAGTTTCCGAACCAAACCGAATTTCCAAACTCGGTTCTGTTCGCCCATCCCTAGCAGAGAGATCAAGGAGGACCAGAACAGAATAAAGGTGGTTGAATTTAGCCACAAGAAGATAATTGGTGATCTTAGCAAGAGTGGAGTGAAGGGGTAGACGCCAGATTGGAGGGGGTCAAGGGAGGAGTAGACAGAGAGGAGTTTGAGGCAACAGGAGTAGAAGCAAAAGGGAGGAGTGAGACAGGATGGTAATTAGAGGGTTCAGAGGGATCCAGAGTAGACTTTTTAAGGATGGGGGAGATGGTGGTGTGTTTAAAGGCAGAGGGGACGGAGCCGGTAGAGAGGGAGGGAGAGGTTGATGATGTGCAGGAGGGGAGGGGCGATGGTAGAGGCAATGGAGATCAGGAGGCGGGAAATAATGGGGTCCAGGGGGCAAGTGGAGGGGTTGGAGGAGAGCAGGGAGAAGATTTCCTCAAGGTAGGCTGGGGGGAAGGAGGACAGGAGAGAGGTGGGGGGAGGAGGGAGGGGGAAATAGTAGGGGGAGAGGACTTGGAGGCGATATCCAGGCAGATCTTGTCAATCTTAGAAGTGAAGAAGAGAGCAAGATCCTGAGCGGAGAGAGAAGAGGGAGGAGGAGGAGGACAGGGGGGTTTGAGAAGGGAGTCAAAGCTGGAAAAGAGGCGGCGAGGTTCCTGGGAGCAGGACTCAATGTGGAAAGCATAGTACTGCTGCCTAGTGAGGGAGATATCAGAGTTGAGCAATGAGAGGCAGAACTTGAAGTGGAGGAAGTCAGCGTGACAGTGGGATTTATGCCAGAGGCATTCAGCAACCCGGGTGCAGAGCGGAGATGGTGAATGGTGGGGGTGAGCCAAGGGCGAGGGTTACAGGAGTAAGCTGGGCGGGAGTAGAGGGGGGCAAGGGAGTCAAGGATGGAGGTGAGAGAGGAGTTGAAGGCGGAGATGGCAGAATCAGCGGAGGTGGAGGAGAAGACTGAGGGGAGAAGAGATCACGGAAGGGACGGGGACATGGGAAAGTGGTGAGAGAGGTTGAAGGAGGCAAGGAAATGGTCAGAGGTGGGATGGGATTCGAAGGAGAGATTGGAGACAGAGCAGTTCCTAGAGAACATGAGATCAAGAGAGTGACCATCAAGGTGCGGTGGGGGAGCAAGTTCAGAGGTGGAGATTAAAGGAGGAGCCTAAGGAGAGGAAGCGAGTGATGTAAGGCTGGGAGGGTACCTCAACATGGATATTGAAGTCGCCAAGGATGAGTGTGGGGATGTCATCAGGGAGGAATAGGGTGACCCAGGACTTGAACTCCGAGACAAAGGAGGAGAGGGAGCTGGGGGGGGGGTAGATAATAACAACACAGAGGTGGAGAGGGGAGTAGAGGCAGACAGAGTGAGCCTCAAAGGAGGGGAAGGAGAGAGAGGGGGGAGGGGTTGAAACTGGCAGGAAGAGGCGAGGAGGAAGCCTACACCACCACTCCGGCCTTCAGCACAGGGTTGGTGGGAGATGGAGAGACCTCCGTAGGAGAGGGTGGCAGGGGTGACAGAGTCAGTGGGGGAGATCCAGATTTCAGTAAGGGCGAGAAGGTGAAGGGAGCAAGAGAAGAAAAGATCATGGATATAGGGGGCTTTTTTAGCAGAGGAGCAACAGTTCCAGAGGGAACAGGAGAATGGGAGTTCATCAGGGGGGAGACAGGGAATGGGGATAAGATTAGGGGAAGGGGGGGCGATGGGATTGGTGGGAGATGGTCACTGGGGCAGAGATGCAGGGGGCAAGAAGTGCTGGAGGGGAGGAGGAGGAGGTTTGGGGACGGTGGAGGGAGATGATAGGCTTAGTGGGAGGCAGGAGGAGAAGGGAAAGACGTAGCGGAAGGATCAGGTGAGAGGGTATGGGGAAGGAGGGGAAGAGAGGAGGGAGGGGTGAGAGAGAAGGACAGGCATCTTGGTGGGTCGGTTACAAAGGGGGGCATGGGTCTTGTGCAGAGTGCTGCCTCCAACCAAAACAGTCCACCAATGGCTCTTTGCCCATTGGCAACACCCTTCAGACGTCACCTAGCAGGCACTGCCCTCTGGGCAGCCCCTTGGCTAAGATCCTGTACCTGCAATGGGGGGGAGGGGACATCCAGTCAGTCAGGTGGCACTGCTCCTCCAATCCCTCTAGCCCCACTCTCTAAGGCACCCCTCTGGACAGCCCCTTGGCTAAGGTCTACAGTCTTACCAAAGTGGCAGCAGGGTTTTTGAGCCAGAATAAAATTACACAATAATTGTGTGAGACATGGATTTCCCTTTTTAATTCGCCTTGGAAGAGTGTCATCCAACAGCCACATTCCCTTTCTCTAAGGCTAACTGAACGCGTTTTCCCTCACCAGGGATAAAGATACGGAGTTATAGAAAATCTGTGTCATATTGTTGAATTCCAGGCCCCATTATGTCAGCGGCCCCAAACACATGATATCTGGATCCTGTGCACAGCTGCGCGTGCCCCATGCACATCCACATTGGTGGCCAGCCCTGAAACTTGGTGAAGGTGAGCTGGAGGTATGTGGCGGAAGTTCTGGAGCCGGTGGAGCAGGTGCCAGATTTCCTCCCCCGCATGGACATGGATGTGGACTGGTATCTGGGGTGTGTGTGCTCCATTTTGGCTGGCGACAAGCCGCAGGACATTTCTCCCTCCCCATCCAACCTTGCGGGGGAGGGGTCTGTGGAGGGCAACTTCCGGGACGCTCCCCATGTCATCAGGGGCAGCCGGAGGCCGTGCCAGAGGTGCGTGCTGGGGGTGCGGGTCGAAGGGGCACGGTCAAAGGGGTCTGCCCTTTGGCTGTGCCCTTCAGCTGGGTCAGGAGGTTGGGGTGGAGGGGTTGTTGGTTGGGTTAAGCAATAGAAGTTTTCTGCTGGTGAATGTTATGAGGAGTTCTCCCACCCGGTGAGAGAGGGGTGGAGAAGAAGGATATCCCCTGGTGGCAGCAGGGGAGGGAAGACAGTAATATTTGGAGCCGATTGCCTGGTGTGAGCAGGGATTGGCATGAGATGAGATGAGGTAGCACCAACAGAGAGAGAGTATGGGTGATTATTATAATGTTTAATGTTAATGTAACTATGTTAAATGAAATTGTGGGGATAGCTCAGGGATTGTGTTTTGTTTTAAAATTGTTATTAATTGTATTATTGTGCTGGGTTCCCCTGTGTGGGATAGAAACCCAGGAATTGTTATTGATTGATGTTGTTGTAAGCCGCCTTGAGCCAACTTGGGTTGGGGAAGTGCGGGATATAAATAAATTGTGATGATGATGATTTATCCCTGTCTCCTTCTAACATGAGGAAACCTCAGCTGTAAACATAAAATATAGGACTTGGCAGTCAATCTCCAGTCCAGTCAGACAGGATAGCCAGGGAGAGGCTGTTACCTCCCTTGGGTTCCTCTCAGGACTAGGGTTTAGGGATGGGCAAACAGAACTGAGTTCGGAAATTCGGTTCGGTTCAGTTCAGAAATTCGGTTTGGTTTCAAAGTTCGGTTCGGTCGACCAAACTATTTGAGTTTGGTCCGAACTCCGAACTTCCGAACAAAGTTCAGAAATTCAAACTCCATTGAACTAAATGGAATATTATCTTTTAGGGATGGGTGAACAGAGCCGAGTTCGGAAATTCGGTCCGGTTCAGTTCGAAAATCAAGTTCGGTTCGGAAGTTCGGTTCGGTCAACCGAACTGGTCGAGTTCGGTCTGAACTCTGAAGTTCCGAACCGTGTTCACCCATCCCTACTAGGGTTGCCACCTATGCAATTTTTAAAGGAACACTTATGAAAAATACATGTTGTGGGGCCTATATTGGTGCCTAAGGCAACATGTATTTTTCATGTGTTCCTTCAAAATGTGCATAGGTGGCAACCCTACTCAGGACTGCACAGAGCTGCCTGAGCTACAGGGTTTTCAACAGGGGTGTGCAGGGGACCTAAAAGGGCAATACGATATTGCCACTATTTAAAATGGCTATACCATAGCAGGTCCCATAACGTTTAGTTATACCAGGTTACACCAGCACCTTGAATTGTGTTCAGAACTCTTTTGGAAGGCAGTGCAAGCTCTGGAGGCTGCAGCTGGTGCAGAATGACCTATCTTACCTTTCAATGGGAGTGGGTCATTGGAAGCACCTTACACCAGTGCTCCAAGCAGTCCTGAAGGGCAGCCCAGCATAGAGTGCATTACAGTACTATAGCCCTATCATTGATAGGTGTTTCTTCACACCATCATCACGTCAGTCTTGTCTGGATTCAGTATCAATTAACTGGCCCATATCTTGTTCCCAATGGCAGCCAAGCCCTGAGTAAGTACCAAAACTACAGGACCTGAATAAGTACCCAAACTACAGGAACAAGGGACCCAAGGAGCGGGGTGCACACAGGTGGGAAGAGACCTCCGCTCTCCTCCCCCACCACCACTCAGAAAAAGACGAGCAGGGAAATTTCTCGCTCAGCTGAGCAGCGCGTCGGCCAGAGCATAGTGCCCGATCAGAAGAGCAGCAGCCCAGCAGTGAGCTGAGTGAACCTGGGGAGCCATAGGTTCTAGGATTGGTATTCTGGGATGTCCTGGGATGTCCCAGTAATACCTGCATTTTGGGGTGCTGGGTACCCAATGTGGGGGCAGGTTACTCTGTCAGATGTTCACTGGCAATGCCCAAAAATGTGGGTATTACCAATGGGCAGCAAATATGTTACATGCGGCAGCTCTATTAGATGCATATTGAACAATCAGCTAAGAGACTGATCCTCAAAGTACTTGTCCTAGTGAAAGCCCTATTGATTAAAGATTGGACTACAAGTCAATAGAGCATTTTATTGGTGTTAGATTACTTTACTTATGCACTCAGAAGAGATCACCAACGTTCATTTGGAGTTCAAATTGGAATATGCAAAAACCCATAATGAAATACATGAAAAAATACATTTTAGAAAACAAACAAATGAGTGGTGATGATAAAAGGCTGTTCTGATAAACAAACGGATCTGATCAAGAGATCAACCTTGTTAAATCAATTGTGTTTGCTTTTAAAATACAAAGACCTAGAAAACATTCCTACAGGAATCGTATTCCTCTACAGGGAGCGAACTGCAAATTGATTTATGAATATACTCCCCTAAGAGAAAATATTGCTTCATTCCTGAAAAATCCCCCACCTATGGAAGCGCTCTCTCGCTCTCGTACTGATTTAGCAAATGGCTGAAATACATGTAAACAACATTTCATATGCAGCATATGATTTATAGCTTACCCTGTATCTCCTTAATGCTTACAAGAAGAACAACAGCAACCCATAAAACCTTCTGCTCCAGAGCATTCCTTCAAAATAAATTCAGCTCAGATGCTTGTGCAGATTGGGAATTCAGTGTGATAACTGACAATTTATAAATCACCCGCTTTATTTCACAATGAGCGCACATCTGTAATCCATATTTATTTCACATTAATAATCGTAAGGGTGCTGCTGTATTAATTGTTACTGTCATCTATATTTAATTTTACTAAACAATCTCACATTGTCATCCAAACGGAGCACTTGTTCCTGGAAATATTCATGATAGATTAATTGTTTTAAATGTCTTAAAATACAAAAGAGGAGTCTACAGAACTCCAATACTTTTTGGAGAGTTTACAAATAAAAGTCACCTCCCACCCCCCGATTCAATCATGTTCAAGTAAATGATTTCATTCCTCTTTCATATATCAACATAAAACATATGGATGGAGCAAAACAAAAGGAAAATATTTTGATCATTAAAATGTATAGAGAAGCTGAATTGTTTCATAGATGGCTTTTTCTTTCTTTCTTTCTTTTATTTAAATACACTTCACGTATGTGAGAGGTGCATCATGGGAAGTGTGACTCATCAGGCAGTGCATCTGAAATTAAATAAACTCATTCCTGTTCCAAAATGACTGAAATGGGGAATTTTAATATTCTTTTCTTTTTAAATGAAATATATTTCAATTAAAGTTTTTCAAATAGGCCTGATTTTGTATATTCTACAGTGAGGTCAAAATTCCATCATGAAGAAGAATGGGATTTTTTTCTCTCATCAAAATTTCATATGAGATTCAAGCCTGGGGCTGCTGGAGTTTTGTGCTGACTCATGGCCTCTGGAGGGCAGGGTACAAATAGCTCAAGCTACTAGCCTGCGGGGTCTTTGCCCAATTGTAAAAGGCAGAGCCTGGGCTCCTTGCCTCCTCTGTTGACTCAGGCTCCCTGCTTACCCCCAACACCCATTTCAAGGAAAGGTTTCATCAGTAGGTTTGCCACTGACCCTGAAACATCACAGGGAAAATGGGAGACTCAAGATCAAAATGCAAGAAAGACAACCAACCCTATTCATCAAGGGCTTAAGATGTTTCGTTTTGGCCAGTCCTGACAAAGGAAGGGGAACAGAGGGAGAGACAAGGAGTGTAACATTCATGAAGATGCGAGGTCTCAGGTCACATCCACTCCTGGAGGAATATGGAAGAGGCTGAGCCAGAGGAGAGGTCAGAAGCAATCTGGGTGCAGAAGAAATAACATCTTTGTAGGGATGGGCGAACAGATCGCGGTTCGGGTTTGGCCGTTCGTTTCGGCTGCGTTTGTTTCGTCCGTTCGTTTCGTCCGTTCGTTTCAGCTGGGTTCGGTTCGTCCGTTCAGTTCGTCAGTTCGGTTAGGTCGCCGGGTTCGGGTTCACCCGTTCTGTTTGGCCGTTCTGTTCGGCTGTTCGCCGTTCTGTTTGGCCGTTCGGCTGTTTGGTTGGGCCGCGTTCGGGAAATGTTATGGGTGGTTTTTTTGTTTTTTATATGTTTTTTTTGTTTTTTATTGGGTTTTATATGGTTTTCTTTTGGGTTTTTTTTGTTTTTGTTTTTATATGGGGTTTTAAAATTATTTTAAAAAATCTAATATATCTATCTATCTACACTAAATCTAACTGCTATTAACTATTCTAAATGCTATGAACTAAATGGATTATCTAATAAGTACACAGGCCTACTCCTACAAACACTAAAACTAAATCACTTACGCTATCTCTATCACTAAGCTAGCTCCTACAACTACTATCCCTAACCTATCTATCTAACTATCTCTCTATATCTATATCTCTCTATCTTTCTCTATATGGGATGGGGGGGGAATCACAAACACAAGGTTTCAGTTTAAGGTTTCAGTTTCATTTCAGTACAAAACAGAAATGAAATTAAAGCAATCTAATAATCCTACTCAATGCCTGCTGTTCAGGAACAGTGACTAGCTCAGAAGGTGTTGGGAAGGGGGGAGTCAGATAGTTTCATTTCTTGCAAGCATCTCCACCCCTGGTGCCTGGAAGTCTGCTCCTCAGTGACTATTACTACCCCTCCCTGTCACCTTACAGTGAAACTTTTTTTGCCACCCGAACTCACCCGAATGCGATCCGAACTGACTGAACTGTTCGGCCATTTTGCCGTTTGGTGTTCAGTATGTTTGGTATGTTTGGGTTCAGGTTTGCGTTGGCGTTCAGTCATCCGAACAGGCCAAGTTCGGGCCGAACTCCGAACTTCCGAACCGCGTTCACCCATCCCTACATCTTTGTTGGAGTGCTGATCCAAGCCAAGGAGAGCTATGGAGCGAGCCTAGATCCTGTGGAGCCTGACTACCTGAATAAAGTTGTGAGATATGAGTAGCCAGCCAGAGAACTGCTTCCTGGATAGGCTTAGTCTTCAGATAAAGACTGCGCTATAGAAGCTATTATGGATACCAGAACCTAAGGTGGAGAATTGTGTATGCGTATGGACTGTGCTGTGCAAAGAAATCATTGTTACTGCTAATTCCTTAAGACGAAGGGCTCATTCACGCGTGCAGCAATTATCTGGATTTAAAAAAATTAATTTCCCTCTAGTTCGCTGTTAGCAATGCCAGTTGCATTCACATTTGTGCCATAGCGTTGTTTCCTTCAGCGAAATAACGCATTCAGATCTTCTTGGAGCGCATGCTTACCTGCCTGTTCGGTGCGGTTCAATTGCAGGAAATGACAGCATGGCTGGGCAGCAGGCTGTAGCCAGCTTCTCCCCCAATAAGTTCTTCTACCTCCCCTCCCTGACTCCAGACCCCATCCCTCACCTGCCTCTGCCTCCTAGTGCAGCAGCAGCAGCAGCAGCAGCAGTAGCAGGGACACCCAATCAATCGGTAGATAACACTGTTTGTTTACAAACAACTCCTCCCTATGTGATCACGCACATGGGGAGGAGTTGGTTGTAAACAAACAGCGTTATCTCCCAGTCCAATCGGTGTCCCTGCTGTGCTGCTGCTGCATCCCGTAGGGGCAGGAGTAAAACAGTGCACTTGAAGGCAAAGTTGCCTTCACATGCAGGAAATATTTCGCACCAGTTCATACCGAATACAATGTCGCTTTCACACTGCTGTAAAGAGCGGACAGCATAAAGGTAGGTTTAACTAGCTTTGAACTGCGGATTACTTAGGTGCGATATTGATGACAATATTTTGAATTAGGGACTTCAGACATGCAAGATACATTCGAATTTTGTAAAATTCAGACACAAACTGAACGTCTGAATGCCACCTAAGCAATTGGACCAATCCTAGAAGTAATTACCTACACTGGCAAGCCGAAACCTGCTACAATAATGTTTCCAATTTTAGTAGCCTGTCTAATCTCCACTAGCATTTTATAGTCAGTCTTAACATCCTCGACAGGGGGACAATAGTATAGCCCCACTGCTATATGCTTCACTGTTACACATGGAATTTCTATCCATCGAGATTCCAGAGTACAGTTTCATTCTGTAAAATTTTAATCCTACTTAGCTCAGTGCTGTCTTTAATATAGAGAGCCACCCCACCACCAGCTCTATCTACTCTGTCATTTCTATATTTTGTAACCCTGGTATTACAGTGTCCCATTGGTTATCTTCATTCCACTAGTCTCTGAGATGCCTATTATGTCTAAGTTCATTTAGCGCTGTACACTCTAATTCTCCCATCTTACTGTTTAGACTTCTAGCATTTGCATATAGACACGTAAATGTATTATTTTTATTCTTATCTTTAGTCTGCTCATTATATTACCTTTTCAGGTATTTTGGAATCATTTATATTTGTCTGTTCTGCACTGATTTCCACCTGAGCTCCCTTGGCTTCTTTCGCATCCTCTATATTACAATACTCTTAATTTTCCTGAAATAACAGCATGCTTTGGAGATGCCACAGTGTGAGCCACACGCTCCTCAGTGCCTGTTGGCTTTCCCCCAGATTCTATTTTTTTTAAAAACTGCTCTCTCTCTCCTTTTTAATTTTTAGCACCAGCAGCTGGGTTCTTTTCTGGTTAAGGTGGAGCCTGTCCTGTTGGTATAGGCTAGGGATGAGCGAACAGATAGCCATTTGGGTCCGGCCGTTCGGTTCAGCTGTGTTCGGTTCTTGAGTTCAGGTTCGTGCATTTGGCCAGTTCGCTGGGTTCAGGTTCGGGTTCGGCTGTTCGGTTCGCGAGAGCATGGGAAGCCATAATCACGCTGGAAAACGGAAATTCGAGTGTGTGCAGAGCTGTGTGGCGAGTGAGTGTGTGTTTGACTTGGTGGCTGCTCGGTGTGTGTTTTGGCTGTGTTTGTGTTGGGTTTGGCTGTGCTGTGTGTTTGGTTGGTTGGTGAGTGTTGGTGTGTGTTGTGTGGGTGACTTTTTTGAATGTGTGTTTAAAAAAAAATGAAGAAGGCTTCAGTTTTGATCCCCCGGATGGGGGCCAACTTGCCGGTCATGGGGGAGGAGGAGGAAGAGGTTGCTGCCCCTACTACACCTCCGGTGGTGGTGTCCATGTCCGACTCCTCAGCCGAGGAGCCAGCAGTGGGCTCAGGAGGTGATCCCAGGCTTGTAAACTATTTTTTTACTTTGAGGACAAGAAAGGCTTTATCCATTAGAGCGAGCTCAGTGGTGTGTGGGTGGGTGCATGGGTGGTGGGCATCAGTCAGGCACAACAGTGGGCATCAGAAGGTGGCAGCGGATGTCTGCCAGAGAGAGAGGGGGTACTGTAGTGTGGGGGGCCCTGGCACGAGCAGCACCCCCACCCAAACATGTGCCAGGCTAGCAAGGGCCTCCACTCTCCAGTTGTCATCCCATTCCCTACGCACCCCGAATAAGGGCAGGCTCTTTCCTCCAGCCAGGATCCCATCTCCTGTCACCATTCCTAGCACCCCAAGGAGGGCAGGATTTGCACGTGCCAGCCAGGGCCTTCCTAGTTGCAATCCCAAGCAACCCAAGGAGGGCAGGATTTCCAGGTGCCTGCCAGCCAGCCAGGGTCTCTCCATTGCCATCCCAAGCAGCACCGCAGGGAGCACAGGATTTGCACCCCATTCCCTACGCACCCCCAAATAAGGGCAGGCTCTTTCCTCCAGCCAGGGTCACATCTCCCGTCACCATCCCTAGCACCCCAAGGAGGGCAGGATTTGCATGTGCCTGCCAGCCAGCCAGGGTCTTTCCATTGCCATCCCAAGCAGCACCCCAGGGAGCACAGGATTTGCACGTGCCAGCCAGGGGCTTTCTAGTTGCAATCCCTAGCATCCCCAGGAGGGCAGGATTTGCACGTGCTTTCTAGTTGTAATCCCTAGCACCCCAAGGAGGGAGGACTAGTCTAGAGGCACATCATCATAAATGCATGATATTACTTTGGTGTTCTTAATATGTTCCCATTTCAGAGAGGAATCGGATGCTGGCCCCAGTGCTGCTGCCAGGACCAGGCCAAGTCCAAGGACTCAGCGGACCCCTAGGTGGAGGTCGCCAGTGGTGACACCCCCAGACATTCAGCACCAGACATTGGATGTCTGGAGGTTCTACAACAAGGGCAACGGAATCTCCACATGCAAGGTATGGCACGGGGACTAGAACAACAGGGAATGAATTGTCCTATGACCTGTTCCCTGCAGAGAGAGATTGGATGGCCACCCAGTCCACCCACTTGTGGAGACAGAATACAGGCAGGGCTTGACAGATCATTGGTCTGACACAGTATGGCACTTCTTATGTTCCTATTTTGTTCTGCTCTTTTTAGTGCTGCAAGAAAGTTTTCTGCCAGCAAGGGGAGGGGACCATGTCGGGGCTCATAAACCATATTGAGAGGAGCCATGGCCTGAGAGTGGGGTGGCTGGGTGAGGAGGAGTCTTGAGTGGATGCTGTGGTGCCTCAGTGACAGAAGAAGGGGGGAAGGCAAGCCACAAATGGCGGCGTATAAGCCCTTCCCCTTCCCCCCCCTCCAGCCCCGACGTGGAGACACCCGGGCCCCCGGAGGATGCAGAGGACAAGGCCCTTCGGGCCAAGCTGCAGTGGGCCACCCAGGGCCTTGTTGCGGAATTCCAGTGCTCTTCTGCCAACCTGGAGAACTGCCTGGTGGAGCAGATGCAGGCGGTCCATGCGGAGTGGCAGAAGGTGGAGGCATATGGGCAATATGTCTCCGCCAAGCTGCACTGCATGCAACTGTACCACCAGGCGCTCTCCAAGTGGCATAGGGACATGAAAGAGGGGTTGGAGTATGCTGTGGTCAACGGTGTGCTGAACGAGTCCAAGGTCACCGGCCCTCAGGCCTGTGAAGCGCCCCAAGGTCTGTTGCCTTTCCTCCAATTCCCAGGGGAAAGGCCCAGTGGCAGTAGAGCCAGAGACTCTTAGTTTAATTAATAAGTTTAATTTACATGTTTGCTTTTGTTTTATTAAATGTTGTTGCTTTGTTTTCTTGTTATGTAAATCGTTTTAATTAAAGTTGTTATATTTATTGTTACCAGCCTCATTTGACCTGTCCAATCTTTTATCCCTATGTGCTGAGTTCTGGCTGGCAGGTGGCAGAATCTCATACAGCTTGTCGATCCCTTCCAGCAGCACCTACCGCCTCATGTAGCGTAGTTATTAACCCACAGGTGTGCTAAGCCATCAGCAGGGTTTCAACTAGCAGAAATCTCCCCCAGGAGGTGCAGGGCTTGTGTTTGTGTGAGTAGGTGTGACAGAGAGAAAGAGAGACAGACTCCTCGGCAGCGGGAGCAGGCAGCGAGACCTGGTGGTCGGAGTGGCTTTTAGTTTCAGCAGCCAGCTTCAGCGGGCATCTGTGGGTGGGTGCAGAGAGTAGGCTTTTGGGGAGGGGGGGCAGGCTGGTGTGCGGGCACCGGGCTTTTGGATGCAATGGAATGGAATGCAGCCCCCGGTGACTGGAATGATGGTCCATAATCTCGTTGATGGTCCCTGGGACGGGCGGGCACGACTGAATCAGGAATAGTGGAATGACAGCCTAAAGCCTATGGATCACACTTCATTTGATCAGGTGATAGGTGGTAGAAGGGCAGCAGGTACAGGGACGCACATAGGTAGGCAGGCAGGCACATATAATACATTGTGTGTTGTATTCCATCTCATTACAGTAGGTTTGCTGTGTGCTGGATATGGGCAATGGGCATTAATAGGCGCATAGCACAGATGGGAGTTCTTCCTGGTTCTGGCAGGTGGCATCCAGGATATACCTACCTCTCCCCCTCTAACCCCCATCTCCCTCGTTCTAGCTGGGAATCTCTCTCTCTCTCTCTCTGGCCATATAGTGCCGGTGACAGCATGGGTGGGGTCGTGTCTGTCTCTCCTTCAAGCATTAGGTGGGCTTTCTCTCTCTCTTATTTCTCTCTCTCTCTCTCTTGGCAGCAACCTGGGCGGGCAGACAGGCACCTTAGCATGAGAGGCAGGAAGGTGGGCTGAGGCATGCTTTGAGCTTGGCGGCAACCTGGGGTACAGAACCCTTGGCACGGGTAGCATATAGGTCTAGCAGCAGCAGCTGTTTCTTTATGCCATGGCATCATGGCACAGACAGCATATAAACCTGGCCTGTGGGCCATTGGCACTGGAAGAAGCAGACATTGGTGGCCATGGTACAGAACCCTTTGCACAGATAGCGTATAGGTCAAGGATCTCTTAGACAGTCGATCCTAAGAGACAGGCGAGCGTTGTTGTGAAGGGACAGACTGGTGCTTGGGAAGGGGAGGGGCAGGTAGAGCTCCCCACTCCCTCAGGCTGGGTACAAAGCATTCTCCCCCTCCCAGTCACCATCTAGATGGAAGCAGTGGGAAGGGATCTGTGTTAGATCCTGGGGAAGATGGTGGCCACTTACCTGCTTCTCCCCATAGAAGGGATGGGGAGACATAACACCCCCCACCCCACTCTGCAGATCTCACTGCTTCCCCCCCCGCCCCCCCGCTTTACAGACAGGCATCTTCCCTCATGTTCCAAGCACAAGAGTGAAGTAGATACCTCTCCCCACCTTGATCTGGGCTTCTCCTCTCATCCTATCACCACTTGAGAATGTATTTCCACTCCCCTTGGGGTGGGTGGGATCTCCCATCCCCACACCCGTGTTTGCTGAGCTCCCTCTCCCCTGAGCTGGTTTGTATATAACTGTACTGATACCTTGGTTTTGTGAGTAGTTAATTTTTATTTTATTTTTTTAATACAGTGCATAGACAGCCCACCCTGCCTGTAACGTAGTCCCCAGAACCCTGATGGTGGGTCTCAGGGCTGGAGAACTTTGAAGGCTGAAGTGAAGAAGGGTTCCATGTAAACATCAGTTGAACATGTGTCAGTCAATCCTAATAGATAGGCAAGCACAATTCGGTCTTCAAGGCCATCACAGATAATGAATTGAGACCCATGATAGTGGGTGCTGGGGCTAGAGTGGCATCTTGTAGATATTGGCCACATCCCTCCCTGCCAGTAACGAAGTCCCCAGAACCCTGACGGTGGGTCCTGGGGCTGGAGTGGCTGTTTCTTGGTTCAGTGGAACTACATCGGAATGTGCGAGGAATGATGGCCCCAGACCCATCATGGTGGGTCCCAGGGCTGGAGTGGCAGCTTCTGGAGCTTGGCCACAGCCTTCCCTGCCTGTAACTTGGCCCCAGAACTGTGATGGCCAGTCCTGGGGCTGGAGTGGCTGCTTCTTGTCATGTGGTGGAACGACATCGGAAAATGCGAGGAATGATGGCCCCTGACCCATCATGGTGGGTCCCAGGGATGGAGTGGCAGCTTCTTGCTTTCAGCCACAGCCCTCCCTGCCTGTAACGTGGCCCCAGAACCCTGGTGGTGGGTCTTGGGGCTGGAGTGGCTGCTTCTTGATGAGGTTGTAAGACATCAGAATGTTCGAGGAATGATGGCCCCAGACCCATCACAGTGGGTGCTGGGGCTAGAGTGGCAGCTTCTGGATTTTTGCCACAGCACTCCCTGCCTGTAACTTGGCCCCTGAACCCTGGTGCCAGGTCCTGGGGCTGGAGTGGCTGTTTCTTGGTGCATTGGAACAACATCAGAATGTGTGAGGAATGACGGCCCCAGACCCATCATGGTGGGTCCCGGGACTGGAGTGGCAGCTTGTAGATCTTGACCGCAGCCCTCCCTGCCTGTAACTTGGCCTCAGGACCCTGGTGGTGGGTCCTGGGGCTGGAGTGACTGCTTCTTGTCATGCAGTGGAAAGACATTGGAATGTGCAAGGAATTACGCCCCTAGACCCATCAAGGTGGGAGCTGAGGCTAAGGTGGCAGCTTGTAGATCTTGGCCATAGCCCTGCCTACCCAGAATTTGGCCCCAGGACCCTAGCGGCGGGTCCTGGGGCTGGACTAGCTGCTTCTTGTCATGCGGTGGAAAGACATCGGAATGTGTGAGGAATGATGGCCCCAGACCCATCACGGTGGGTGCTGAGGCTAAGGTGGCAGCTTGTAGATCTTGACCACAGCCCTCCCTGCCTGTAACATGACCCCAGGACCCTGGCGGCAGGTCCTGGGGCTGGAGTGGCTGCTTCTTTTCAGGCTTTGGAACAACATTGGAATGTGTGAGGAATGATGGCCCCACACCGATCACGGTGTGGGGCTGAAGTGGAGAAGTGTTCCATGTAAACATCAGTTGAACATGTGTCAGTCAATCCTAATGGATAGACAAGCACCATTCGGTCTTCAAGGCCCTCACAGATAATAAATTGAGAACCATGATGGTGGGTGCTGGGGCTAGAGTGGCAGCTTGTAGATATTGGCCACAGTCCTCCCTGCCAGTAACAAAGTCCCCAGAACCCTGACGGTGGGTCCTGGGTCTGGAGTGGCTGTTTCATGGTGCAGTGGAACTACATCGGAATGTGCGAGGAATGATGGCCCCAGACCCATCACGGTGGGCCCCGGGACTGGAATGGCAGCTTCTGGATCTTGGCCACAGCCCTCCCTGACTGTAACTTGGCCCCAGGACCCTGATGACGGGTCCAAGGGCTGGAGTGGCTGCTTCTTGATGTAGTTGAAGATTGGTTCTCAGTGCAAGGAATGACAGCCCTAGACCCATAACGGTGGGTCCTGGGGCTAAAAGGAGGCAGCTTGTAGATCTTGGCCACAGCCCTCCCTGCCTGAAACATGGCCCCAGGACCCTGGTTGCAGGTCCAAGGGCTGGAGTGGCTGCTTCTTTATGCTTTTGAAAATTGGCTCTTTGTGTGAGGAATGATGGCCCCAGACCCATCACAGTGCGTGCTGGGGCTAAGGTGGCAGCTTCTGGATCTTGGCCACAGCCCTCCCTGCCTGTAACTTGGCCCTAGGACCCTGATGGTGGGTCCAAGGGCTGGAGTGGCTGTTTCTTGATGAAGTTGAAGATTGGTTCTCTGTGTGAGGAATGACGGCCCCAGACCCATCACAGTGGGTGCTGGGGCTAAAAGGTGGCAACTTGTAGATCTTGGCCACAGCCCTCCCTGCCTGTAACTTTGCCCCAGAACCCTGGAGGCAGGTCCTGGCGCTGGAGTGGCTGCTTCTTCTCATGCGGTGGAATGACATCGGAATGTGTGAGGAATGATGGCCCCAGACTCATCACGGTGGGGGCTGGGGCTAAAAGATGGCAGCTTGTAGATCTTGGCCACAGCCCTCCCTGCCTGTAACCTGGCCCCAGAACCCCGAGGGCGGGTCCTGGGGCTGGAGTGGCTGTTTCTTGGTGAAGTTGAAGATTGGTTCTCTGTGTGAGGAATGACAGGCCCAGACCCATCACGGTGGGTGCTAGGGCCCAAAGGTGGCAGATTGTAGATCTTGGCCACAGCCCTCCCTGCCTGTAACATGGCCCCAGGACCCTGATGGTGGGTCCTGGGGCTGGAGTGGCTGCTTCTTGTCATGCAGTGGAAAGACATTGGAATGTGCAAGGAATTATGGCCCCAGACCCATCACGGTGCGTGCTGGGGCTAAGGTGGCAGCTTGTAGATCTTGGCCACAGCCCTCCCTGCCTGTAACATGGCCCCAGGACCCTGATGGTGGGTCCTGGGGCTGGAGTGGCTGCTTCTTGTCATGCGGTGGAAAGACATTGGAATGTGCAAGGAATTATGGCCCCAGACCCATCACGGTGCGTGCTGGGGCTAAGGTGGCAGCTTGTAGATCTTGGCCACAGCCCTCCCTGCCTGTAACATGGCCCCAGGACCCTGATGGTGGGTCCTGGGGCTGGAGTGGCTGCTTCTTGTCATGCGGTGGAAAGACATTGGAATGTGCAAGGAATTATGGCCCCAGACCCATCACGGTGCGTGCTGGGGCTAAGGTGGCAGCTTGTAGATCTTGGCCACAGCCCTCCCTGCCTGTAAC